>CM062805.1:409139988-409327017 GCA_031772625.1 Pinus tabuliformis
AGATGAATGTTGGAAAAACACTTGAGTGAGCATCAATTTTGGGTTTAATAATGGCTATGGAAATTGGAAAAGGAAAAGAGGAAATAATTAGCATTTATTTATGGAAAATAAAAGAAAATAGGAAAAAAGGAAGGTGAAGAGACATAGATTTTCATTCTAAGGAAAGTAGAGGGAAAATGAAGGAAAATGAAGAAAAAAGAGACAATAATGATAAAAAAATCTTTTGAGGATCAATTCATAGCTTTTGGTAATTACATCTTTTGCTAATTTTAGATTGGGTCAATTGAGAAAGAAAGAGAGAGCTCCAAGAGGAGGAAGCAAGCAAGCAAGTAAAGGAAATCAAGGAAAGAAAAGGACAAGCTAAGGAAAGTGAAGGAAAGAAACAATAAAGTTGGATCAGCGGCTTCAACAGGAAGATTTTGTAGATAACACGTTGCATGTTTGATTTCCTAGCGAAGGTGGGAATGCATGGTACATGCATTTGTCATTGACATGGGTTTTTCCTAGTTTGACAATGGTTTTAGAATTGCCTATCCATTTCCTAGATAGCCATGGTGTGATGGAATTCATTTCTAGTTGAGAATTAGATTGCCTGAAGGTTTTGGAACCAGTTGAGGTGGTCTCTGAAAAATTCCCAAGGGTTGGGGGTGGAGATGGTTTTCTTGGGGAAGCCCTCGACAAGTGGGTGGAGACAGGAAAATTCCTAAAGGTATGATGAAGAAATTTTGAGGCATCCAAGCTTGGTTTGGTTTTGTGATCTCGGGACCGATTTAGGTGAGATCATGGTAGCTTAAGGGTGGAGATGGTTTAACCTATGGATTCCCTTGGTTTTTTATGTCTTATTTTATCCCATGAGATCCCACATTCATGCTTGGAATATGGCATGGGGGTGATTCGCTGAAATAAATATTTGATTCAACCCAATCTATGGTCGGGTGGTACATGGAAGTCCCTGACTTGGTTGACTTTTGCATATGTTAATAAGAGATATTTTCCTATTTTAATCTATTAGCACTTGTACTTGTTATCATGTTGATTTGATGGTTGTTCTATCATGGCTGATATTCTAGATATATGATGGTTATAAGAATGGTTCTATAATATGTTCTAGCTATGGCTCTTGTTCATGAATTGATATGCTAATGAATGGTTGATGAATGCATGGGATAACAAGTGTTATTGTAGCTATTATGAGAGGGCATTAGACCTTCTTGGTGATTCTCAAATGAAGTTCAAACTCTTAAGATCATATATGCATTCATGACCTGTAGCTTCTATGTTTGTCATATGTTTGACGAAATGTCTGTCATGGTTAGGCATGGTTAGGTCAAGTTCTTGTTCAAGTTATGAATGATTAGCATTGTTAGAATCTTATTTATGCTTCTGGAAAGTTACGGGCAATTATGGGCAGTGGTCTTGATACTACCCTAAAAAAGTGGCTTAGATCCCATAATCATAAGCATAGAACTAGAGCTTTTGGGCCATAACCGCATGGAGGCAAGTCTGCGAGTGCATTGATATCCTCATAACCACATGGAAGCAATGTCAAGGGTGCGGTTATGGATCTAGGTCAGTGAAAAATGGGTCCACCTTAGGGATTAACCACCTAGGTTGGTTTGCAACCTTCTGAGTGGTTTGTGGTCTCTTAGGGGTGTTAGTAAAGTTGTCGATTTTTTGGCCCTGCTTCCATAACTGTAACTTGGAGGTCGGGTCATTTCATAGTAGCACTTTTCTTCACATTTACCCAGAGGGCTTGTAAAAGCGAGTAAATGTGGGGATGGGTTGTTACAAAGGGCCTTTTTTCTTGCATTAAATTGCACTAATGTCATGTCCCAAGGCATCACACTCCACAATAGAGGTT
Organism: Pinus tabuliformis; assembly: GCA_031772625.1. Taxonomy (NCBI): domain Eukaryota; kingdom Viridiplantae; phylum Streptophyta; class Pinopsida; order Pinales; family Pinaceae; genus Pinus; species Pinus tabuliformis. The sequence goes on from CM062805.1 coordinate 409,141,850, forward strand.
TTTGTGAAGTCTAGTGTGACAAAGATATCAATGTTTCACATGAACATATTAAATTTATTAAAGGTTTGGATTGTTATCGAGTCTAAAATAAACCATCCTTTTTCAATAATTTTGTTTAAGGAGTTACTAGTTAACTATAGTTCTTGATAAATTTGTGGTAATGAGATGTCAATCATAATAATCCCAAAAGGTTCTTTAATGATTTAGGAATAGGTCCTCATTAGGGTCCACCTTAATTCCCTCATGAGATATAGTATCCCCCAAATATTCCACTTCGCGAACCATAAAAGCTTAATTGAAAAAGTTCCCTCTACAATACTTTTAAGACCATCTTAACATTTTATTTCCAATGAAAACCTTGCAGGGAAACCCAGGAGATGTATTCCCACATTTATGGATATCATCCCTAATAAACCATTGGGGTTCTAGTGTGTGTCATCTAGGGGGATTAAAATTAGGCTCATATTGGGAAAAAACTAGCCAAATATAATAACATTAGTAATAACTAGGAAAGTTGACACCTAAGGCTAATCATGTCAGCATATTGCAAATTATTTTCCCAAGATTTGGTGTAGATTAGTATATCATTAAAAAATACAACACAAATTTTCTATAGGTGAGCTTCAAAATAGACTTCATCAAACTTTGAAATGTGGAAGGTGCATTAGTCACCCCAAAAGGCATCACCAAAACTCATAATGAAATTCATGTGTAGTAATTATTATTTTGGGGATGTCTTGTTCCCTCACTCTACTATGAAAATATCTTACATGGACATTCGCCTTAGTAAATAAAACTTCTCTTTACAACTCATTTAAATATCCATCCATGACATATCACTAATTGTTAAATCTAAGGGAGAAAATTTGTGTGCTCTTAAGCTCAACATCGACTACAATGTTGATCTACGTCCTTGCCCTTTGATTCAGATTGGTTCAATGACCCCTCTGGAGGCCGCTTCGAGGGGAATCAATCCCCTCCTCCTCTACCTCCACCTGATCTAATTTCTTGCGCTTTCTTGAACCTCATCACACTTCTCATACCTCCATGGGAGTGACCTTCCTTATCCAAGTTCACCAAGAGACTGGATTCAATTCCTGACATAGATCTACCTCCCACAATCCCCTGCAATGTGTCCCTCTATCTTGTTGAGCAAGGATTGGTTAGACAGTTCATGGGACTTTGGCCCTCACCAAAAAAAGTGCAAAATTGGATAAAGTGCATATGGGCTCCAATAATTCAAGGTCAAACCCTGGTTCAATTATGTGGCAGATGTTATTTCACCTTTTACCTCGAATCCAATAAAGATCATGACTTTATCTTCAAGAATGGACCATACTTCATGGATTTAGGGGACCTTTATTTAAATCGATGGACTCTAAATTTTGTTCCTAAACTCGACATACCTAGTGCAGTATCGTTTTGGGTTCGCCTTCTCCACCTTCCCCTCTGTTGCTGGGGAGATGATTTAGTAAGAGCCATTGGTAACGCAATTAGAAAATATATTGATAGAAGTGAACCAAAGGAGAACCTGCATGCATGTACACGAATCTACTTAGAAGTCGATCTGGCCAAAGGGTTACCAAAGGTATTGAAGATTAAAGTAGACAGTTGGGCACATATCTAGAAACTTGAATATGAACAAATTCCATTCAAATGTAAGCTATGTCATGAATATGGTAATTTTTCTAATATATTCCCAAAGCAGTAAATAAAGGAATCACAAGGGGCTCAAGAAGCACATTGGAAAATTTTCAAGCACAAAAACACTAACAATCCCAATAAATACTCTAAAAAATTTGGGCATCCTCATGCTAAACCCTCTTCATTTGTTCCCTCACCCTCCAATGTTAATCCCTCACTGCAAAATGGGATTTCTCATCCCTCTTTCATCAAATATTTTGAATCCCTAGCCAATATGCCCGATGATTCAAAACAAGATGAACCCCATGCAACCAACCATGAGGATGAAGAGGAGGAAGCCCTCATAGATCAACTTGATATGATCCAACCTAATCTCCACTATGTTGAGACGGAACAACTCATTACCTCATCATCCTCATTATTAACAAATCCTTCAACTTTTGATCTCCTTCTTATAGATCCATCCACCCTCCAATTTGAAACCCATCGTGCTCCTTTGAATAATTTTGTGTCCTCCTTTGCAGGGATTCTAACTAGAACCAAAGATAAATAGGTTCTGGCACCTCTAGAAATGACTCAAAATAAAATTGGAAGACATTCCAACAAAGAGATGCGGGTTGAAGTAGCGAAAAGATATAAGGTGATGGGATTTCAACAACCAATTGACACATATTTAGACAAAGGAACAGTAATTAAGGAAATACAAACCTAGGCAAGGAGAGGTAAGGGCTTTGCTACCCCCTCAAAAGGTAAATAATGAATTTGGTCTAGTCTTGGAATTATAGAGAACTTGGGAATACATCCAAAACAAATGTAATCAAAGACCTAATTAGATCAAAAAGCTCGACAATCATACTACTCTAGGAGACCAAGCTTAGCAAGGAGGAAATATCATCAGTAGTTAATATGACAAGGAATTTAAAAGAAGCAACAATTAGTGCAAGAGGGACTGTTGACACCTAATCCTCAACGGATGGGTGAACTGGAACGCGAACAATCATCAAGAAGATGAATTGATCCGTCCCATTTCTGTATATAAATGATAGTTAGCTAATGAATTATGCAATCAGTTTTTTTCTCTGCCCATTCTGGAGTTACCCTCGCCTGACATGGTATCAGAGCACAGGTCCCAGGTTCTAAAAATAGTTGTAACTCCTATCTCTATCCTGAGCGCCTTTGTCCTGCGTGCCTCTGTCCTGAGACTGCGCACTGTCCTGAGACTGCGCCCTCTGTCCTAAGACTGCGCCCTCTGTCCTGAGATTGCGTGCCTCTGTCCTGAGACTGCGCCCTCTGTCCTGAGCGCCTCTGTCTTGAGACTGCGCACTGTCCATAGTTATGCGCTGTTGAATGTGTGTTTTTTTGATATTGAATACGCACTGTCCTGGCCAGAGAGGGACTCAGTGGTAACAACTGCATAACCGCGAGCAAATCTGAATTTGCCCGTTCCTCCAACTACAGCATACTCGCGCTGTGTCTGATCAAACCTATCAGTTCCGTGGACCTCCAGCGTGCTTCCGTTGTACTCCATATTGTTGAATATTACTGTGAAAACCATTTAAAAAAAAATCAAGCCCAGTAACAGGGTAGGGTTTGTATTGATGTACATTCCTTGCGGTCGACCTACAATATTCTGAGACTCCGACTCGGCTACATCTGGTAATTTGGTGATAACATCACTGATAACAATGACAGTGCCAAAATGGCCTGAGGAAGAGCCGTCAAGAAGAGGCCGAACCCACGACAGCAAGGATATGTGAAGTCAAGAGAAGTTAATATGCGTGGGCGCAAGTGATGATGCAGATTTGATTGAACATTCCCTTGCCTTTCTCTTCGATTGATATTGTAGATGTTTGAGATGTCGACTCCAACATTGGAAACGACTCCATGTAGAAAAGAAGATCAGCAACGCAGAAATGTTTTTTAGCAAGAATGTATTCAATCATTTCTATGGTAGGAATAGTTCTCACTGGCAAGGAGAACTATTCTGAATGGTCTCGGATGGTAAAACACACCCTCATCTACAATGAGTTGTGGAAAGGAGTGTGTGTCGGAGAAGAAGACAAAGACCCTGTGCAGCCTACATCAGATAAAGAACTTGTCATTTGGGAAAACAAGAACAGCAAAGCCTATGCATTGATCGCAGCATCTGTAAATGAAGAAGTAAGTCGTCATATTTCATCCTATCCCACTGCCTTTGAAGCTTTACAAAAGCTGAAAGAACTCTATGATTCACATTCTGCACTTGAAGTTGTTCAGCTCATGATTAAACTCTTCACTCTTGAACTAAAAAATAATGATCCTCTTGCTCTTGCATCTGAAATAAAGTCTATAATGCATGATATTAAATCCACTAAGGTTGAGCTGGATATCTCTCTTATTGCCTTTCTCAAAGCACTCTATCCTACCTACTCCAATTATCTTGAGTCTTTACAAGCAAATGGAAATCTTAAAGACATAACCTTTGAGTCTCTTGTGAAAAAGTTTGTTGAAAGAGAGAAAGCCTTTGGAAAGAAAACAGTCCCTGAATCTTCTGAAGAGACTGGTTACCTTGCTCATAAAGAAAAGCATCCTGCTCAAGATTCTACAAGAGGAAGAGGTGGACGAAGAGGAAGAGGAAGATACTTCAGAGGCAGGGGGGGCAGACATTCTCAAGCAGAAAAGGCAGATCTGCATTGCATTCGCTGCAAACGAAATGGATCACATGATTCTTCTACATGCAAGCTACCATGGGACAAAATTGAGCAGAGAAGAAATCAGCAGAAAGGTAAAACTGATGACACAGACAAAGGTAAAGCACCTGAATCCGCTCACTATATTGAGGCACAATGTAACATTGGAGTAAATGAAGATTTGTTTAATGCTTCACTTGCTTCTTCGAAAAATGACTGGTTGCTTGATTCAGGAGCAACCTGTCATATGACTCATAGGAAAGATTTTTTTGAAGATTTCACTGACAATGTTGATGGAGCAGTATACTTTGCAGATCAGTCAAAAATCAAGCCATCGGGGCTTGGCACAATCAGGCTTAAATTGCCTGGTCTTCCAGACTTTCTTCTGGACCATGTTCTATATCTCCCACAGCTCAAGAGAAACTTGCTGTCCCTGGTCCACATCCGCCAGCAAGGTCACTCCATTCATATGTTTGATGGCAAGCTTGAGGTAAGAAAGGCATCTGACCACTCACTTGTCATGAGGGGTATAGAAGAAGAAAGACTTCTTAAACTGCAAGGAACTTCTGCTCATGCACAACATTTCTCATATATTTCTCATCATGAAGAAGGTACACTTCCATCAAGTTTATTATGGCATGCTAGATTTGGACATTTAAACTATGATAGTCTCCGCTTGTTGAAGAAAAATGGTGTTGCTGGTTTGCCTACAATTCCTAGAAAACATAAGCAATGTGATGCTTGCATTCTAGGAAAGCATAGCAAACAGTCTTTTCATGATTCACATTCAAGAGCACATAGGAAGCTTGAACTCATTCATTCAGATTTATGTGGTCCAATGCCTGTTCCTTCTGCAAATGGAAATAAATATATCATGACATTTATTGATGATTACACCAGAATGTGTTGGGTTTATTTATTGAAGAACAAATCTGATGCTTTTCAAACATTCAAGAATTTTCATAAATGGATTGAAAATGATGCACAATCTCATATTGGGTCTATTCGCACTGATAATGGAAAAGAATATACATCAAATGAATTTGAACACTATCTTCGCCAACATGGGATTAAACATCAAACAATTGTACCTTATAATCCCCAACAGAATGGTGTAGCAGAAAGAATGAATAGAACAATCTTGAATATGGTACGATCCATGCTTTTCTTCAAAAATGTAAAGACAATGTTTTGGGCTGATGCTGTTCTATGTGCTGCATATATAAAGAATAGATGTCCATCTAGTGCTATAAGAAACAAAACTCCTTATGAATTGTGGTATGGACATGTTCCTTTGGTAAAACATCTCAGGATATTTGGTTCCACCTGTTATGCTTTAATACCAAAGGTACATAGAAACAAACTTGGTGCTAGAAGTCGTAAGTGTATCTTCCTGGGGTATTCAAACACATCTAAAGCATACTGTCTCTATGATGAAGTAAATAAAAAGTTTGTTGTATCTAGAGATGTCATTTTTCTTGAATCATCCAAATCTGACAGTGTTGTTGAGCGGCAACTTGATCGCTTGGATAGATTCACAAAACCGAAATCATTCCAAGAGTTTGATAATCAGATTCCACATCTTGAAGGGGGGATTCCTATACTAGATCAACATGTGGAATCTTCTTCTGAAGAACAATCTCCCCTGCATGACACTCCAACAATGGATGATGCTTTAAGTGATGTAATTGATAGAATTGGGAGACTCAATCTTGATTCAGACCCAACTCAATCAACAGAGCAGCCTGGACCATCTCAGAAAGGTCCCCCAAAGTGGCTGAAAAAGACACTTGAAAGTGTTCATCCTGATGAAATTGGAAAAACAGGAACCAGAAATACAAACCGACAAGATGGAGGTGATGTAGATAACTCTAATTCACCTGTTGATATGGATGTTACTTATGATTGTGAATTGAACTTGTCTACAGATTTTGAACCAACTTCCTTCAAAGAAGTTGCTTCTCATGATGAATGGAAAGAAGCGATGCAGAAGGAGTATGATGCCCTCATAAAGAATGGCACTTGGAAGCTGGTTGATCCTCCATTTGGAACCAAACCAATTGGCTGCAAGTGGGTCTACAAGAACAAATACAAAGATGATGGCTCACTTGACAAGCACAAAGCTAGGCTTGTGGCAAAAGGTTTTGCACAGAAGTAAGGGGTCAATTATGAGGAAAATTTTGCCCCCACAGCAAAATGGGCCACCATCCGGACACTCTTTGCACTAGCTGCTCAGAACGGTTGGAAAGTCCATCAAATGGATGTAAAAACTGCATTCTTGAATGGAGATCTAAAAGAGAATGTTTTTATGTCCCAGCCTGAAGGATTTGCTGTGAAAGGACATGAACATAAAGTATGCAAACTTGTGAAGTCCTTGTATGGCCTCAAACAAGCACCACGAGCCTGGTATGAAAAACTAACTGAGCATCTTCTGAAACCCAACTTCAATCATTTTGATCTTGATGATGCAACTTTATTTGTCAAGAAAGTTGGCAAAACAGTTGTATATCTTATGGTATATGTAGATGATCTTTTAATGACAGGGAACAATGAAATCTATATTTCATCCATAAAGAAAGAATTGGGAAAAAGTTTTGAAATGACTGATTTGGGCTATGTTCATTACTATCTTGGCATTGAAGTAACCCAACATCCAAAATCCATATTTCTTTCTCAAAAGAAATACATTGGAGATTTGTTAAACAGATTTGGCATGACAGAGTGCAATCCTCTTTCTACTCCAATGGAACAAAACTTGAAGCTCACATCTATTGAAGGAAAGGAATTTGAGGATGCAACAAAGTATAGACAGCTTGTAGGAAGTCTCATCTACCTCACTACTACCAGACCAGACATTTCATTTGCTGTTGGAATCCTCTCCAGGTTTATGCAAAAGCCTTGTGAGGGACATTGGTCTGCTGCAAAAAGAGTTCTAAGGTACTTGAAGGGAACTCAAGACCTTGGAATCAAGTATACACAGGTGGAAGACTTCAACTTGATTGGATACTCTGATTCAGACTTCGATGGAGACAAAGAAACTGGGGTATCTACTTCAGGATATGCTATGAGTCTTGGATCAGGAGCTGTCTCCTGGAGATCACGCAAACAATCAGTACCAGCAGATTCCACAACAGAAGCAGAATATGTGGCAGCAGCTGAAGCAACGAAAGAAATTGTGTGGCTCAGGAAAATTCTTGAAGATTTGCAGGTAAAACAAATACAATCAACTCCACTCATGATTGATAACACCTCTGCAATAAAGTTGGCCAAGAACCCAAAGTTCCATGATCGTACTAAGCACATCAATACTAAATATCATCTGATCTGACATCATGTTGAGGCCAAAACAATCCATCTCCGTCATTGTTCCACAAACGAGCAAATTGCAGACATCTTCACCAAAGCGCTTGGAAGAGAAAAGCTTGAAAGATTCAGAACGATGCTTGGACTCACCAACATCCCTTTAGATTAAGGGGGGGAATGTTGACACCTAATCCTTAACAGATGGGTGAACTGGAACGCGAACAGTCATCAAGAAGATGAACTGATCCGTCCCATTTCTGTATATAAATGATAGTTAGCTAATGAATTATGCAATCAGTTTTTTTCTCTGCCCATTCTAGAGTTACCCTGGCCTGACAGGGACATCAGGATGTGTATTCACTATTTGGAACCAAACAATCATGTATTTTCAATGTATCTATAGGGATCAGCATTGGATTAAGATTGATTTCCATAATAAAGAAACTATGAAAGACCTCACATTATATAAAATTTATGCCCCCACGCATTATAAAGATAGAACAATGTTGGAGCTCACTAGCAACCAAACTAGAAGAAGAAGGTAATCAACACATATCTTAGGTGGCAATCTCAATTTAGTACTGAACGCCGAATAAAATCTAGGTGTTTTATATCTTCCAAATCCAAGTAGGGATAAGCTTGAGGCTATAATATTCAAGCACAACTTAATGGATTTTAAGCCAAAGAATGGAAGGTTTACTTGGAGCAATAAACGGACAAGGTCAAGCAATATAAAAGAAAGTTTGGATCGATTCCTAATAAACACAAACCTCATCGCAAGTGTTGGAATGTCATGATTCATCTAAAATTATTTTCACAGATGCATTTGATCATAAGCCCATTATTTTAACTTTAGGTGAAATCGTCAATCTGGGATCACTACCATTTCACTATAATCCCCTTTGGTTCACCAATGAAGAGGCCAAACATTTGATCCAACTCGCTTGGCAATCTAGAATCAATGGATCTCCCAACAATGTATGGGAGAAAAATATGAAGCTCGTTAAAGCAGCTCTAAAATGTTGGGCAAAATCAAATTATAAAGAGCCAACGCATGAGAAAATTAACCTTCAAAGGAGTTGGAAAATGTGTAGGCAAGAATGGAAATAAAGAAGAGATGACAAAGTTGCAAGCCAAAGAAAAATGTCTATATTGTAAATTATATCAAAGTAATAGGAAAGAAGAGGAGAACTAGAAGATCAAATCCCAAATCCTTTGGCTACAAGTCGGTGACAAGAACACAGTTGGATAAGGAAATATCTCCATTGGTAAGCAAGAAGCGATCAAGACAGAAACACATCATCATTTCAAAAGGCTACTAACCACAGATCCAAAGCTTGCCAATTTTGAATAAATCCTTAGGAAAATTCCAAAAATGGTATCAGAGGAGGCCAATGTATAGCATTAACAAAACTAGTGGATGAAGAAGAATTACAAAAGGTAGTGTGGTGTCTGCACCCACATAAAGCGTCAAGACCGAATGAATTCACCATAGCTTTCTATCATGCTTATTGGTACCTCATCAAAAAATATCTTCTTAAGATGATCCAATGGGCTCAACTAAAGCACAAAATAGGAGGTAACACCAATTCAACTTTCCTTGCTTTAATTCCTAAATAAACTAGGCCAACCTCCTTCAATCGACTTTGTCTCATTTCTTTGCGCAATTACTCATATAAAATCCTAACCAACTTCTAGCAAGTTGACTCAAAATTCCACTCCCCCAAATGATTTTTCAAAACCAAGGTGGATTCATCCAAAAAAGACAAATTGTGGACAATATTCTCATAGTACATGAATTTATCCATTCCAACCTAACCCGAGAAGAACAAGGTTTCATTCTTAAGCTTGTAATGGTGAACACCTTTGATAGAGTAAGGCATTCCTTCATTTTTGTTGTCTTAGATAAATTTGGATTTGTTAATGATTTCATTGATCTTATCAAGGCATGCATCCATAAGCCTTGGATAGCTCCCCTGGTAAATGGAAGACCAGGACAATTCTTTCAGAGCACATGGGGACTAAGATAAGGATCTTCCCTCTCACCATTCCTCTATATCATTATGGCAGAAACTCTTAGCAGGAAACTTGAGCATGACAAGTAAAGAGAGTTTATTATTGGAATACATTACAACAAAGGAGTTAAAAGTATGAATCATTCCCAGTTTGTTGATGACACATTATTAATAGAAGAAGCTTCTCCCTTTGTGTCTAGAAGATTCAAAACCACCCTGGATCAATTCCTAGAAGCATCTAGAGGACTACTGAACAGGCTAAAGAGATGTATATATGGTTGGAATACCCATCCTAGAATCCTTTGGCACATCTCAGAAATCTTTGAGGTTCCTTGCAAATTGGAGTGGACACATTTCAAATATTTAGGAATGCTAATTTCCAAGCATAACGTGAAGACTGGGATCTATTTAGAGATAATATACAAAATGAAGAGGAAACTTCAACAATGGGCAACGCATTGGTTAAACTTGGTAGGATCAGTCATTTTAATTAAATCTATACTATCAACCCTCCCTATATATTACTATGCCATTCTACAAGCACCTTTCAGCATTAAAAAGTAAATAGAACTCATCATAAGAAAAATATTGCGGCATGGAGGTAGGACAGATACCAAAAAATTTAGCCAACTTTTCCCTTATGAAAGAGGAGGGCTAGCAATAAAACAAACTGTCTAATGAACTTATCCCGCGAAGGGAAAATCATGTGGAGACTAAGCACTAAATAACCAACTTGGTGGAAAAAAGTCATAGAAGAAAAATACATGAATAAATCTTGACAACAGCTTCTCCAAATTTAGGTACCAATCAGACCATGTACTCTACTTTGGAAATTATGTAAAAAAAGTACCCCACTCATTCAACACCATTCTTCCTGAATCCTTGGCGATGGACAAGAGATAAATTTCTCGAAATAAAGTATTCTAAGTAGGAAAAAAATATCTTTTATTCTAGAACTCCAGCAGCTGAAGGTCTGGTTTGTAAGGAAATGCATCTTCAAGTTGGCACAAATTTAAGTTTGGGAGCAGGACAACTCATCTTGGAAATCCCCAACTGTCCCACTCGAGATCCACCACCAATGGACCCTTCTCATTAAGCATCTAAAGGATGCAACGCCTATTCAGTTCGAGCGATAGGATAGTTTCAAATGGAATTTTACTAGGAAGGACTACACAGTCAAAAGTGGCTACAATGCCCTTCAAGGAGAGCAAGAGCAATAACCATTTGGCCTTATTGGAAGGTATTTTGGAAAGAAGAAAATCTGCCCAAATTCAAGTTATTCATTTGGATCCTCCTTAGGGGGGAGATCCTGATAGTTGAGAACTTTGAAAGCATAGCATTTAGGGCCCAACCAGATACCCTTTATACATGAACGTTGATGAAACAATATAGAATTTGTTCCTCTCCTACACTTTCTCTCAAAAAAGTTGGAAGGATTTGTTCCACCATTTTCCTATTCAAGAAAATTTGAATTGAATATCATTTATTTCTTTGCAAAATGGAACTCAAGCTAACCTTACACTCTCAAAAATAAAAAATTACTTAAGTGTTTTTTGCTAAGCCTTCCAGCATTCCTTTGCTAGCAGTTGTGGTTAGCTGGGAACAAAAGTATTTTTCAATGCAAGAAACCAGAGCAAAGGAAGATACTAGCAAAAGTATGTGGCCTCTCAACAGAAACCATTTTATCAAAAGGTAACAATAAACTAGATCAGTAGAGCTTGTAGGTGGAAAAATTGTTGTGGTTCGAATTTGACCTAGAAAAGACTCCATATATCACCCACAATCCACCGAGAACCCTACTCACTAGTTCTAATTTGAAAATCAGATTGAAAGACAGGGACTTAAAGGTATGGTTAGAGAAGGGAGAGTCATAATTGGCTCTGAAGGGAAAGAAAAGGATTCTTATGAAAGGGGACTTGGCAATAAACCAAACAATAGAGAAAACCCTTATCGGCTTCTCCTGGGATTCATAACTCTTCGTGATCTCTGCATTAGGAATCCCATCATGCTAGGAACTTTGCACTACTCATTCAACAGCTAGTCAAAGGTACCAGGCCCAAAAATTCAAAGCTCTGTCAAATCATTACCCTAGCTCAACATCATATAGCACAACTGGGCGATGTTACTCTCTATCATGTTTTAAGATAAAATAATGTAGTAATTTATTTCCAAGAAAATAAAGTCTACCATTGATCCCAAGGAGAGGCCAAAGTAAACAGTGGTGCATGTATCCTGCACATCCCCCGATCATGTAAGCAAAACACAAGCAACTTGTGAAAATAGTCACACCCTCCTCTAAAGCTAAGACAAAACCTCACCAACAATCTAGCATTCATAATTTCTTTAATAATAAAAAATTCATACAACACCAAATCACACCTCTCTATGTATATTTGAGCATCCTTATAGGAAGATACACTCATATGGCAATCCCATCTTCATCATCAATTTTGATTGGGTGCAGAGATGACAATCTCTAGGGCTACTCGTTGCCTTGTTACTGCAATCTTTTAAATATCCCCATCTGCTTGCATTTTTCCATCAGCTCCCCATTCATCACTTTCCCCTTAATCCTCTACTCCCATGTGCCCCATCATCCCTTCCTAACTATATCACAATGGCCTCGAGCACCTCTTGCAACCACTGCACCTCCCTCAAAGCTGAGTTGGACCATGTCAAAAATTTACAGAATCAATGGAATAAAAAGTGCCAAACAGATATTGATTATTTGCATACAAGAGCAGCCTCAATTAGAGAGGTGATCAACAAAATAAACCAATGATATCTTCACATTAAAAAGGCATTATTCTCTCTATAATAATTCATGGATGTGTATCATGGACGCATTGGAATGTTGCAACAATGCATCTCAATCCAAGAAAGGAAATCTACAGAGAATTCCGGATCAAATAACCACAATGATAATCAACCTCCGGTAGAGGAATGCTCTATTAACCAAGATTTGCAAGGTTAAGCCAAGTACCTTCTCCAAGATGCACCAGCAACTCATCAACTCTAAAGTAATGAACGATGAAGTGCAATTATAGTCTTTTATTGCATAACCTTGTAATATTTTATATAGTTAGTGCAATATGAATCATTGGATCTAAGATTTTCTTTGTAGTTGTAAGGAAGTGTGCATAGGGAAATCTTGCATTAGAGACACCCCTTTATCAATATGTAGCTTTGTATCGAGGATTTTAGCCAATTCCTTTTGGAACTAATACAAAGACAACCATCGTTATTTAAAAAAAAACCATCCATGACATGAAACATAGTTATAAACTTGATGAGAAGCATGGCAGGAGCGAGGGTTTGGGGGGGGTGACGTGGGAAATGTTCATGATCCTAAAGGAACTTCAATAATTTCTTATGCCTAGGGTGTTGGTTATCTCTCAAACAATTTAGCATAAGCATATGCCAAATTGTGTGGCTTATCTCTAGCAAAGAAAAAAAAAATAGAACTCTCTATCTTCAAGGACTCAATGATCATCATCAAGATAATGATCAGGAAATCTAACGCTAAAGGTTCCAAGTTATTAAAAAAAAAACAACAAAAACATCAGAATCAAGTTGGAAACAAATTCTTTCGCTAGAGTATCTTTCTTCCACATTAAGGGATACTTGAATGAGGAGATAAATCAATGGGTCAAATGAGAACCTAATTTGAGCCTTGGCATTTTGGTTAAAAATGGGGATCAATATGTCATGGTTATCCTCTAAATTCTTGAGTAACATGGTTTTAAATGCATTAGTTTTGACATGAGACATCTCTCAACAAAGCGTCGATAACTTCTTGAGATAGATGACTTGAGGACACATATCACCCTTCTCTCAATGTGAAATTCTCCTGAGTTCATGGTAATTTAATGTAGCTTTGTGGAATGGTACATTCATGGTGGGATAATAAAAAGGTTGAGATATGAATCCTACTGTAAGTAAGGGCAGTAAAATTAAATGTATGGCAGTGTAGCAAGTCTCCTGGTTCATCTTAGATAGATTATTAATGTTTATATTTTGTACATTCCCCCATTTTCTCAATAGCATCTTGCAAGAAGCAAGGTGGGGGGTACTTTCAACCTCCCCTATATTGCTTCCTCAACTTGTTTTGATTTTAGTTGTTCATATAACTTCCTTTTCTTTAGTATTCCTCTTTTAAAAGAATTCAAAGAGATAAAGGTTAATATTTGCTAGAATTTTTGGGATGGTTTGGAATTTCAATTTGGAGAAATTAACTAGTAGTCAATCATGAAATTGGGAGCCTGTTCTTGTTGGGATTTTGAGTTTTCCTTCCGCATTGTCCTATTTAGAAGTTGAATTGGCTTTGATTTTGAGTTTTCCTTTTCTCATTGTCCTATTTAGAAGTTGAATCGGCTTTAATTTTGGCTCTTTACATATTTTTTTTGAAGCCTACTCTATGTTGTTGGAAGCATCCTAATGATAAATGTTGGTGTTAAAAAACAAAACATAGTTTGGGATTTTCTCTTGGTATTAGGTTACTTCAAAAGAGAATTTGTGTTTCAATCATTGTATACATAACATCAAAACTCCAATCCCATAATTTCAATAAGTTAAACAATTTTTTTGTTTCCCATTTTGTTGATGTGAGAAAAAGTTTTGGTTTTCCCTTTACCTGACCTTTTTCGATATATTATGTAAAGTTATTCAACATGGATAGCGGAGATGTGCAATAGATTTTTATGTTTCCATGAAGACCTTATTCAAGCTAATAAGTGTTCCACTTCCATTGTCCTCCAAACTCACAAATATTGAGCATGCTTTCATTAGTCAAAACACCAATATTATGAGCATTTTAGTACATGAAAAGCAAATGGTAGATACCCTTAAAGTAGAGTGCATCATGCAAATGTTGCACTCAACTAGTGTAAGGAATCCTTATTGATGGCTTCCAAAAATGGGGAAATTGAGAAGTCAATCCAAGGTGAGCCAAAAGAAGATGATAATATCCAACAATTGATCGACCCTATGGAAATTGAATGAAAAAATTGCCTACAATCTAACAAGAGCCAAGAAGATGACTATAATGTTCTTGTTTATTGCTAATTCTACGTATTTTATGGTGATATGTCTTTGAGGAGTCTATGTGAAGCAAGCCACTTGTAACCCAACTTGGAACATATATTTTGTAGTATGATGGAAGATTTTTTATGTAATATCAGGAAAAAATCTAAGTTCATTGAAAGTAATAGGAACTAACATGTAACATGTTGTAAGCTTCTAATGTATCCTTTTTAAAACAATTCTATTCTAGTTATAAAAAATAAGTTACCAACTTGATGAGAATTGTAACATCCAAATGAAAATTTTACCTCTAAAACACATATTCTTGGTTAAAAAACACCAAAATCAAATTCCTGAAAAAAAAAAGTGGTGCTAGCATAATCACCTTTTCTTTTGAGGTTAAAATTATAACCTTTGGCCACAGCAGTGTTAAATCCTTTTAAAGTTGCAAAAAAAAATTCTTAAAATCAATTCTTGAATTGAAAAAGTGGTGCTCCTACAATTATACCTCCCCCCTTCTATTTTTAATTTGGGGATTAAATTAACTTATTTGAAATAATGGTCTTAACAACCAATACCATTACAAATAAAAACCTTAAAATCTACCCCCATGTTGGAAAGTGGTGTTATTAGTAGCACTCCCTTCTTTGGGGTTTAAATTACTCATTTGAAATCGTGGCCTTGACATTTAGTGTCATTGCGAATAAAACCTTAATATATCAAAAAGTGGTGTTGTCAGTAATACCCCATTTCCTATTTCAAGGTTAAAATTACAACTTGTTTGATATTATGATTATGATAATTGATACCACTGCAAATCAAAACCTCAAAACTAACCCTCAAATCATAATGTGATATTACATGCAACAACTCATTTTTATACCTGCCAAAAGCAGCATATATTTTTTTTTATAGTTAAAAAAACTTTGACTCTTAATTAATTTGTAAATTTAAAAAACAATTTACAAGTCCATGAAAGCTTTTTAAAAATTAAATATTAAATTATTATTTTTATTTTTTTTCTGAATCAGTCTATTTCTATTATAGTACAAAAAAGTCAAAAGTTACATCAGAGTTACAACAAGGCCGTGGCCTTGTAAATCTTGCCATGAGATTGACAGTTTGCCCAGAATTACACATGCCAAAATTGAACACAGTCAAAAATTGGGTGACTTCCTTCTGTTGCGTCTTCTCCTAAGACTCTAAACAGTGCATAACAGAGATATGCTGAGGCAGACAATCATAATGATGATGAACACCGCTTAAACATGGACTTACAAACATACTGACCCATATTGCCGACACAAAGACTTTGAGACCCAGACTATAGCCGAACACATACAGAAAAACAAGATTCGAAGACAGAGTAAAACACCTACTTCCGAGGCTGCCGAGATCGGAAAGCCTGACCGGATTAATCATCGTCCGTGGTGTATGGTTCTTCCTCTACCCTGCACCCAAATTGTAGGGAGTCTTCCGAATCTGAGAGTGGGACCACCGAGCTGGTTGGGACTCCCTGAGTAGGCTTGCTTGGACCCGCCAGGCCTGCTTGAGTAGCTAAGGAGGAACTAACTGGGCGTTGCAGATCAATTGTGGGCACTGTCCCTTGAACTGGTGGATTTTCCAGATTTACTTCTGCCTGACCTCTGAGATTATCACAATTCTCTACAGTAACAGAGACAATGAAAGTGGAGTTGGCGAGTGTGCAGGGTATCCGATACCTGACCGTAGGATGCGCCTCATGTCCACATTCTGTAATGCTTCCTCTCCCATGCCCTCTGCCATGGCCAGCTCTGTTGCCATGGAGGCGGTACTGCTCAGGTGCTAATTCGACGGAGGAAGAAGGGGAAATGGGGTCAGACCTCTGAGTGGTGGCCCGACCGCGAGAGCCTCCTCGTCTGCTGCTCATTCTAAGCCGCTCTCGCCGCATTGCCGGATTCAAAGGATGAACCAGCGTGCAGATACCCGGAGAGGAGAAATTAACCAGGACGGAGGCCGCAGAATTTGGCGTGCAATGCTTATAAACCATTCGCAGGCTTGGAACAATGTCTAAATTGGGCGCAGAGAATGAATGCCCCTGAGCAATCCCCCACACCACAGAGGAGTGCGCCGGTGTTGCAGTGGTATGCCAAACGACTGCAAAGGAATGCGAAAAGGTGGCAGGAGCTCCAGGGTTATGTAGCTCCATCGCACAGGTTACCAGGAGGCGTATTAAGGCGGACAAGACCGGAGTTAAAACCTGCATTAAAGATCCTGCATGCGACCAGCTAAAACATGTTGTGGGGTACTGGGTGGCGCGCATGGGCTGACACCTGCCCATGTGAAGCGCCACCTTGGAACTGCCAAACTCATTGATCACCCGCATCCGGGAGGGAGAGATATTTCTGCACCAAAGAAATGCAATCCTTTTTGAGTTGGTCATCATCTACCATGTCAAGAGATCCTGAGAAGTGGGGAAGTAGCTGAGTTACGCCCTAGTTAGCTAGTATGTCTGCTACTTGATTTGTTGTTCTTCGAACATGCTGGAAGGTTATGCTTTGGGGATTTTTGAGCTTTTCATCTAGTGATTCCAATCTACTGAGCAATCTCCAGCTTGATGCAATCTTGACTGTTGTGGAACCTGCTTGTATTCTTTTAGCAGCGGCTATAAGAATGAGAGAGTCTCCTTCGACCTCAAGAGGGAAGAAGTGCTTTTGTTCTGCAATGCAGATCCCTTCCCAAAGTCCTTCCAATTCTGTTGCATTGTTAGTGTCTTTGCCAATCGATCCATAGAATATATGCAATATTGCTCTCGTGTGGCTTCTGAAGATTCCTCCAAATCCCGTAGGCCCAGGATTACCTTTGGCAGCCCCATCAAAATTCAGCTTGTAGGAGTTGATTGCCGGTGGGGACCAGAATAGCTGAGAGGCAGTGCTAGTTGTGGGACGAGTACTGACCTTTGCTAAGAAGGAGAGGTCCAAATTCCATTCTTTCAATATGTTGCATTCCTGCTGAGATTCTGGCAGATCTATATCATACCAGGTTCTGATGGCTAGAGTTTCTTGTAAATTTTTTTTGAAGAGGAGCCACAGAGCGTCTATTGACCGGTAGGAATTATTGAAGATTCTGTAGTTTCTTTCCTTCCAGAGAATCCAATATAGAAAGCCTGGTATTAGACTCCACAGGGAGTTAAGAAGCTGACTTTTAAAAGGGTTCTTAGTCCATTTCCTTATAGTTTCTGTTACATCCTCCATCCTTGCTTCCGATCTCATGTTACATTTTTCAACTCTCTTCCAGAGTTGCGTAGCTAGTGGACATGTTTCCATTAAATGACTGATGGTCTCAGAGTGGAGATTACAGTTTGGGCATCTTGAGGGCCCAATGAATCCACGCTTTAACAGGTTGTCCCATGTGAGTATGCGCCTTTTACTTAGAAGCCATAAGAAAGTTGAGATTTTGGGCCTTATTCCTGGTTGCCAGACGTTTTACCATATTTGGTCCTTGTCTGTCTGGATATCTGAATAGCGCAGTCGATGTGCTTCTTTAGTGGTGAATGTTCCTTTGGGTGTATGACCCCATCTGAGTTTGTCCTCCTGGTTGGAGTAACGAATCCTTCTGTAGGTGAGTTCTTGATCTATGTCAGAATGCGTTTCTCCCTGCCAGTCCATCTGCCAGAGGCTAGCGGATTTCTAGATTTGGAAGTCATGATGTGTGGGTTGTTGCCAGAATTGATGAACACAGGTGAGGTTCGTCTGCTGCATGTGAATTTGCCAAAGTGGCTTTTGGAATAAAGTTGCCAGTTTTGGGAGTTGTTGCCATGAATCCTCCCAGAACCTTGCCGTCGTGCCTGAGTGAATTTCCCAGAAGCTATGCTCTTGAATGAAATTGCTGTGAAGCTTTGCAGTATTCCATATTAGAGATCCTTGGGTTGTGGAGTTGATTCTGATAAGATCGCTCCATTGACTGCCCGGGGCATATTTGGCTTGCCAGAGTCTGGCCCATGGTGAGTGTGGCTTGGAGATCCAATTCCACCACATTCGTGCTCCCATTGTATTGTTGCTTTGGAGAGGATCTCTTAAGCCTAGACCTCCTTCAGATTTGAGTTTGCAGACTTCTTTCCAGTTGACAAGAGCCCATTTTCTGTTCAGGCCGGAGGAGCCCCATAGGAAGTTGCGCTGAAGGTTGCGTATGGCTTTAAGGACCCATTTTGGTGCTGCCATGATGGAAATAAGATACAAAGGCATTGCCTGTAAGACCGATTTAATTAAGAAAAGTCTGCCAGCCATGTTTAGAGCACGAAAAGTCCATGACGAAAGCTTGGATTCTAATTTATCTAGGAGAGACCTCCAAGAAGCATGCTTGATGGCAGAGTCAGCTAGGGGTGCTCCTAGGTATTTTGAAGGAAGCTTGGATATGGTGAACCCCATAATTCTAGCAATATTCCTTTGCGTGGAGGGGGGGGTGTTGAAAAAGAAGAGCTGAGATTTCGAGGCATTGATGGAGGTGCCAGAGGCGTCGGAGAAGAGGGAGAGCAGGGATTTGAAGACAGAGGCCTCTTGAGAGGATGGATGACCAAATAACATAGTGTCGTCTACAAACTGCTGATGGGACTGGGGATTGAGACCATGGAGGGAGATTCCTTTTAAAGTATGGGAGGAAACAGCGGATTTGAGTAGCCTACTGAGCCCTTCTGCCATTAGGACAAAGAGGAAAGGTGAAAGGGGATCCCCCTGCCTGATGCCACGTGAGCGACGAAAGGGAGAAGAAGGAGAACCATTCAGCAAGACAGAGATGTTGGGAGAGGAAATTAGGTTCATGATCCATCTGGTCCAAGTTGAACTAAAACCGAAAGCCAGTAACATTTTGTGAATGTAATTCCAACTGAGTTTATCAAAGGCTTTAGAGAGATCCAGTTTTAGAATCATACCTGGTTTTTTAAGAAGCTTTAATGAGTGAATCACCTCATTTGATAGAATTATACCATCCATGATCTGCCGTCCTTCTACATATCCCGTCTGTTCTGGAGAAATGAGAAGTGGAAGGAGAGGTTTGAGCCTATTCGCTCTTACCTTTGAGATGAGATTATAGATAACATTGCATAGCGCTATTGGTCTATTCGCTCTTACGCTAGGAAGGTTGAATTGAGGGCAGGAAGAATCCAGTGCATAATTCTTGATTCCTCCACAAGTTCCCATACTTCTTCCTTGATGAGCTCCCAAAATTCATGAAAGAAATTGGCTGTGAAGCCATCAAGCCCAGGAGCCTTGCCATCTTTGAGTTGGGCCATAGCTTCTTCAACTTCCCTTAGTGACGTCGGCTGGAGCAGTTTTTTGTTGTGGTCCTCCTTTATGATTCAAGGAATGTGTTGCGTGATAGTTCTAATTGCCTCATCTCTGTTATCTGTGGGCTCCCTAAGAATATCCTGAAAGTAGCCTGTGAACTCCTTCTCCATATCTTCATGTGCTTCTACTCTTTCCCCATGTTGATTGTTGATAAATGCAATGTTATTGTGCATTCGCCTTTGGATGGCGGTTTTATGGAAGAATTTGGTATTCTTTTCCCCCTCTTTTAGCCACCTGATTCTGGATTTTTGACGCCAGAGAATTTCCTCTTGTTGCCTGCGTTCTTCAATTTGATTCCAAAGGATCTGCTCCTGATGTGTCTGTTCATCTGTTCTGCCTTCTAGGATGAAAGTTTGTTGAAGCGCTTTCATTTGCTGTTCCAGCCTCTTGCGATTCTCCTGTATGTTGCCAAAATGTGTGCGATTCCAGACTTTGAGTACTTGTTTTAAGTTTTTCAACTTTTGTTGGAATTGATACATTTTGGCACCCTCTGGCGGGATAAAAGATTTCCATGCCTTACTTACCACTGTCTTGAAGTTTGGACTTGTGAGCCAGAAGGCTTCGAATCGGAAGGGTCTATTGCTACGAGTGCCTGGCCGGGACCATTGTAACATAATTGGCCAGTGGTCGGATCCTCCTTGGGGTATGATGGAAGCGTGGAAGTCCCCTCCCAGATGTATTGCATTGTCCGAAATGAGGAACCTGTCGAGCCTAGAAGCTATGTGATGAATGCCCCTACGCTTATTGGTCCAAGTAAAGATTATGTTGGAGGTTGGAATATCCATGAGTTGATTGTTCTAAATGAATTCTCTGAGGCCATTGCTATCACTGTCTAACCTGATTCTGCCTCCTTTTTTCTCCTCCATTGATTTTATGATGTTGAAGTCTCCTCCGTCGACCCAGAGGGGGAACTGCGTATTCTCATTTAGAATAGAGATTGTTTCCAAAAGATCTAGTTTTTGCTGAATAGACTGCGGAAAATACACATTTGAGAGATGCCCATGGATGTTGGTACCAATGAGGTGGAAGGACGCTTGGATGAGGTGATGGGTGGCATGGAAATCATATAGTGAGTCTGCGGATTCCATAGAATGGCAAGTCCGGCTGAAGCCCCTGAGGCGTCAACTGACATTGAGCAGCTACCTGCCCAAATCTTGTTTCGAATTCTTTCTATAGCTGTGTTGCTGCTTTTTGTCTCTTGCAGAAAAACTATGGATGGTTTTTTTTGTTGAATCAGGTTTTTTATCATCCGGTGTTTTGAGGGGTTGTTGAGTCCTCTCACATTCCATGAGATGAGCTTCATGGATACTGAGGCTTGGGTTTATAAAACTTTGTCAACTTAGGGAATTGCCCCGATTCCATAAGTATTTCTCCTACTATTATGGTCCGCTGAAGGTCTGTCTTGCGTCCCCTTTTCTTGGTTTCTTTGAGAGTTTTTTTACGTCCCAGGGGCTTCCTCCTTGTATACCAAGACTTTTGTTGTGCTGCACTTTGGTCAAGACACCTTCAAGCCTGTCGATTTTCCAAGGGGGAATTGAGTTATATTCTTTTTGTTTGCAAGTCGTTTCAAGTTTGAAGATATCAAGACCATCTAGGCTGACATGCTCCGGATCTTCCTCCATGATGATAGGGGAGCTCTGGTCTTCCTCATCTGCGTCTTCCTGTAGACTAAGTGCAAGAGCTGCATCTAGGTCCATGGCCGAGGCCTGCTGTTTGAAATCTAGAACAGATTTCCCCTGGGAAGAGGGGAAAGGGCTGA
The DNA here is from genome assembly GCA_031772625.1 of Pinus tabuliformis. Taxonomy (NCBI): domain Eukaryota; kingdom Viridiplantae; phylum Streptophyta; class Pinopsida; order Pinales; family Pinaceae; genus Pinus; species Pinus tabuliformis. The sequence continues at coordinate 409,163,583 of CM062805.1, forward strand.
GATCTGAAACCATTTTATTTTTTTCCGAAAGAGGATTAGGAGAGGGGTGAGAAGAGACTAGATCTGAGGACTGCATGGGGGCTAAGGGGTTAAGGGAAGAAGAAGGCAAAGAAATATTCTCCTTGAGTTCAGAGCTTGGTATATCTTGCGGATCTTGAGTAGCAAGCAGAGTGAATCTGTTCTGGGTATCTGATTTGATGGCATTATCAGGGGCTACCTGGGTTTTCTTGGCATGCCTACGACGGTTAGGAACTTTGGTGAATCCATCCGAGTCTTTATTGGCTTCATTGGAGGCGGCTTTTGACTGCGAGTTCAGAGGACAGTCTCGGAAGAGGTGGCCATGCTCATGGCATTTACGGCAGCGAAAGGGGATATGCTCATAATCTAAAGGTTGTGTCCATTCAAAGTCATCGTGAAAGAGACTTACCGAGTCAGCTAAAGCCTTGGTCAGGTGCATCTGAACACAGATCCTGGCGTACGAGGTGTATTTGCGGGTTTTTGTTTCCGCCGCAACTTTGATGAAGGTCCCTAGTTTGTTGCCAATATCTGCTAGCGTTTCTTCCTTCCAGTATTCCACTGGGAGGGAATACATTCGTATCCATACTGGAGCCCAGCTGAAATCTTCTTTATCAGGGTTAAATCTTGGCTTCCACTCCGTGAGATAAAGTCCTGAGGAGTTAAAGAAATATGGGCCGCCTTCGAATACCCGCAATTTGTCCTCCACACAATGGAAGATGGCTGTGAAGAAGCCTTTCGGTCCAAGCTGCAGGGTGACCTGTCCTTTGGGCTTCCATTTTGAAGCTATCCAACCCTGCAATGCCTTTTCAGTAGGCCAGAATCCAAGAAACTTTCCTATTAGCGCATGATCCTGCATGTATTGGATCTCACCGTTAATGCGATGGCTTGGAAGATCAACCTTAATGCGCTCTGCAGCCTTCGGGATACAGGTGGCCGAGGTCGCCTTTGGCTGTGACGAAGAGGCTTTCTGGTGCGCATCTTTTTCCATGTCCACCGCATCGCTCTGAGCTGCGGGTATCTCTTTTCCATTCGTCCTTTGTCCTCCCTGCTCAGATTCAGGGACAGCGCCAGAAGGGGTCAGAGGAGTCGCGTGCTGATTCGTGTCAGAGGCTGGAGGGACGAGAGGAGGGGGGGAGGAGCCCTCCCCTCCTGCAGTCTTAGCCATTGAAGGCCGTCAGAAGGAGTCCGGCGGCGCGAGCTTGAACCGTCAGAGGAGATCTGTGATTAGGGTTCTCAGAAGTTTTGCAGGCGGGATGATCTCTGCATCTCAACTCCAAATATTAAATTATTAATTTTTTTTTTGTTGATAAGTGGGTGAATCCTGAAAATCACTCTTACCCTGTGGCTGAGAGGCCACGACTCAGGGGCATCTAAGCCGTCAAAATCACCCGGGGATCGCACCCGGCCTGAGCCGCACCAGCGGAAACCATGCTGGATTTTTTGGTATCGCGAGACTAGAACCGGTGACCTTTGCATACGGAGCGCCTTAACAGCGCGCTCCTTCACCGACTATTCTATATCTCTTTGATCAAATATTAAATTATTATTATTATGAAAATAAAAAATTAATTTTTGAAAATTTGAATTCTAATTTTTTGATTAGTGAATGTACATAATTGGACTAATTTTATATAGTTTTAAATTAAATTATCAAGAAAAAAATAATAATAATAATAATTATTAAAAAAATAATAATAATAATTATTATTATTAAAAAAATAATAATAATAATTCTCACACCACCAAGTGTCCAAAAATATTAATTGTGTCCAAAAATATTAATTATCCAACTTGATTTGACACATGCACAAATTTAATGTGTTGTCTTTTCTCTCTACCACAATCTTCTTATGATTCCTATCCCAACATTCAATTCGACACATCATTTGGTTAATATTGAGCAATATCGGACATTAGAAATCTCACATATGACAAGGAAACACTATTAGGGTTCAATCATTTCCATGCATTTGATGGCATTGGACAAATCATATGGTGTATCGTCTAGCCACACATCTGGCAAGGCATCTCACGAGCCCCACTATTGCAATTGAGACTCCATGTTCAATAGACAATGGAGGTGACAGGTGGATTTACGACAGATAAATAAATATTTAGTATCACCATCGTTTTAATAAATATACTGACACCGTTATTGTGTTGTAATTTATATAAAATTACATAAATACAATAGTCATAAAATAAAAAATATTTCAAAAAATATTACTCATGGTGTATTATAAAACTTGGGACATTACAAAATGAAATTAAAAATAAATATATAAATTTTTAATGTAATTTAATTACATCTACCTATAATAATTATTTTTAAATATATATTTATTTTCTCATATCCATGTGATTACATAAATTATAAATTATATATTAAATAATGGAATGTAGATTCATAAAAATCGATAAGATGTGAAAATTACTTTGACCACAATAAAATCATTGTCCTTTCCCAATCCAAATGAAAATATCAAGCCCTTCTAAATGTCTACACATTAGAGTAAACAACAATGCTTTGCTCGTAGGTATAAGTCGATTTCACATGAGGATAGCAAGGTGTTGTTGGATATCAGTTTTAGGCTAATAAGCGTGCTTATTTTAATTTTCGGGTGTGGCTTTGAGGAATTTTGAATTTTTAATAAATGGATGGATAAGATTTGATTTCAATAAAATATTTTTCTTCCCATATAAATGATATCAAAAATATATTAACAAGTTTTTATTTTCAAACCAAAGAATAACAAATTAAATTAAAATTTTATTTATTTTTTCATTTGTTAAATTGATGGAGGCATTAATTGATTAGAATTGAATAGTTTTGTTTCGTTTCATTCTAATCAATTTTGTTTTGTTCAGTGTTTGAGGGAAATATTGATTGAGCTGGGAGGCTCATTTTACAACCAATGTGATGTGTAACATTATCCATCCGTCATCAAAGTTGAAATTTGGCTCATTTCGATAAAAAAAAAAAATCTAAAAATAAAACATTTAAATAATGTCAACTCATAAAAAAAAATTGCACGTGAAGAAATTGGATCCCTCTCAACTCATGTTAGATCCGTATTTAAGATGGATCTACATTGGTGGGAAACCCAACACGACAACCCACTTCGTTGCTTGCAAGAAGAGATTATATGTCATTGTTGGTTGTGTGTAAAGCTCACTGAGAGGAATCTCCTTAATTTGGTCGCTGGAAGGAGTATGCCATAAATCCTTACAATCCCATAAACAACCACATTAAAGGATTTATCCAAATGACCTTGGCAAAGAATCAAGTATATTCTATCATTTCATATAATCGTCTATGTATATGGGATCAATAGACTTATGTACCATTCTGTTAATGGAATTATCCACATGACATTTGGTATACTCTATCTATGTATATGGACTAGTAGATGACAGGGTATTATAAAGTTAGTTTCATATATAATGTGGTGTCCTGGTTAGGGTTGGATTATATGCCATCCAGTGTCAGGTGGGGGAAGTTTTCAATTTCTATAGTGATTAGATTTTCATTTTTGGACATTCGAAAATCTGAGTTTAACATTTAGAAAATTAAAGGGGTTTAATTGATTTCAGGGAGATTACTTGCAAAAAATTGAGGGGATCACATTTGGATGATAATTGCATTGAAATTGCAGTTATCATTGGATTTGCTAGAAAGTTGGCTAGCTCTGCATCCAGAGGCATTGATTTGGGTGGAGGTGGTATGTCAAGATTTAGGGAAATCATGTTTTACAAAGATAGTCATGACCTCCTTGGTTGCAAAACGATAAAAATTTGTAAATATAGATTGCATACAAAGAGGACATAGTTTCTACCAATCTGGAATTTTCTTTCACCGTAATCAAACCAAAGTTTTAATGATAAGTTTGTTAATTTCATTAAATTTAATATTAATGTTAAAATTTAATGATTTTATATTATTATTAATAAGTTTATTAATATTAATATAAGTGTTTAATAAATAACATTAAAGTTTAGTAGTATTATTATTAATATTATTATTCAAGTTTATAATATTTGGTTTATTTTATATGTTTATCAACATATATCAACCACATTTACTACTATGGTTGTGCTAGCCATATGAAATGATGGAGGGAGAGCATAAGGAGTCAAGAAAGCCATCTTGGAAACCAACCTGGAAGATAAAATTAAGAAGAAGCTGATTCCCTCATGTGAGGTTGTTCCTAGAATCTATGGGTTACCAAAAATCCATAAGGAAGGGGTTCCCCTCAGACCAATTGTTAACACCATTGGTTCCCCTACCTATGAATTAGCGAAATATGTGGCTAAAATCCTAAAGCCTCTGGTTGGTAACACAGACTCTTTTATAAAAGACTCAAGTGATTTTGTAAAGCTTATTAAGAATAAAAGGGTGCATAAGGATGATATTCTTGTAAGCTTCGATGTCGTATCATTGTTTACAAAGATTCCTCTTGATGAAGCTGTTCATGTCATAAAGATGGCCACCGATCCTCAAACAGCAAAGCTTGCAGAGATCTGTTTACGGTCCACATTCTTCAGTTTTCAAGATCACTATTATGAGCAAATTTCTGGAGTTGCCATGGGTTCCCCGCTCTCACCTATTGTCGCCAACCTATACATGGAGTACTTTGAAAGAAAAGCCCTTGACTCCTTCCACTTGAAGCCAGCATGGTGGAAAAGATTCGTTGATGACACCAACCTCAATTGGACTCATGGTAGGGCAGAGCTTGAGAAGTTCTTCAATCATCTTAACTCTATCTCTTCCGAAATCAAATTTACGATGGAGCTTGAGGAGAATGGTAAGATCCCCTTTCTGGACGTCCTGATCAGTAGAAAGGAGGATGGTACTTTGGGACACCAGGTCTACAGGAAGAAAACTCATACTGATAGCTATCTTCACGCTGACTCTTATCATCATCCCTCCCAAAAGTCCGGCGTCTTAAACACCCTTGCTGTGAGGGCTTTTAGGATCTCTGACCCTGATCACATAAAGGATGAGATTCATCACTTGATCTCTGTCTTCAAAAACATTGGATACAAAGAGGGGAGTATCACGAAAGCTATAAGAAAGGCACGGGATAGGGCCCTCTCTGAGCATCCCCCTGGAGACAAAGAAGATAATCAAGGGAAGGTTTACCTCCCATACATCCAAGGGATTACAGACAAGATTGCAAAAATTTTAAGGAGGAGGAACATTCACACTCAATTTACAACATGTGGAACAATAAGGCAAATAATGAGGTCGGTTAAGGATAACATTGATCGTCAACAGCTCAAGGGTGTGTACAAGATCGATTGCTCCTGTGGCAAGAGTTATATCGGGGAAACAGGGCGATCTCTGAAAATAAGGCTTAAAGAACATGCCGCTGACATAAAGAAGGAAAGATCCCGCACATCAGCCCTTGCTGAACACTCATCCAAAACCAAACATCAGGTGTGCTTGGAAAACGCCAGGGTTATTGCAAGAGAAGACAACTATCATAAAAGAAAAATCAGGGAGGCCATTGAAATTATGAAACACCCTCGGAACCTCAACAGGGACAATGGGAATGAAATCAGTGGAAATTGGCTTCCCTTGATAAAGCAAATAAAAACCCCCCCCGAAACCTTGGAAGCTCAGGATCGGAAATAAAGGACTTTACGTACCGGGAGTTCACTTAAAACTGGTAAGCAAAAAAAAAAAAAAAAAAAAAAAAAAAAAAATTATATAGGTATATAATAATTATATTAATATTAATTAAGTAAAAATTAATTTATATTAATTAATTCTATTAATCATTCTAATTAATTTTAAATAATCTTATTAATTATATTATGAATTATATTAAAATCTTATTAAATCCTATAAATTATATTAATTAATTGAAAATTTTTAAATTATATTACTATATTAATTAACTTTATTAAATTATATTAATTTATTAATTAATCTTTATTAAATTATATTATTTCATAAGTTTATAATTATATTTATTATATTAATATTATTAATATTAATATAAATTAATTCATATTAATTAATTATATTAATCATATAAATCTTATTAATTAATTTACAGTAATTATATCATTTTATAAAAATCTTATAATGATATTAATTTATAATCAAACTATATTAATATTTTAATTAAATTATTTTAATTTTATTAATTATATAAATTAATTATAATGTGTTTATATTAATTATATTATATTATATATGATAATAAATATAATTTATATAGATGAATTATAGTATATCTTTTAATATAAAATCACAAGGATTGTATAAATTAATATGAATTAAGAAAATTATACAAATTAAATACAATTTATATTGGTATATTAATTATAATAAAATTTTAATTTAATTTGTGTCCCTAATCTAATTAATAAAAATTGTTCTAATAAATTGGAAAATAATAAATTATATGTCGGCCTCTATTTATGAGTTTAGGGTTCTTGTATTTATTTCCAGGTCGCATTCTCTTCTCTCTCAATTATCTCTCATTCTTATTCTTTCATAATTGTCCTGATGATGGACCCCCTTTGGGGTTTGAAACGTTGGCAGAATGAACTAAGAACTGTGGTCAATCCGGATCATGAATCAAAAAACTCCCACAGAAGTCTAAAATCTAACAATACTGGATCTATCCAGAAGACTCGGAGGAAGACTCCGATGACTAGTCACAAGCTCAACCCAGCTCCAGCTCTCTGCTTGAACTCAGGTTTTTTCGTTTGATGTTTACCTTGCCACCAATACTTAATGTATGGTGTTAATCTTTTTGCTTGGTCAGATAATTACGATGTTCAGTGTGTGTCCTGTCCCCTGCGTGGGACTCTGATGATTTTTCTACAAGTTTCTTTTCTGCCCCTGCGTGGGAATGGAAGTTTTGTATGGTTTCGTCTTTACAGCTCCTCTGCTATGGCATGGGCTTTCAATTTCAATAGAATGCACAATGATACTGGTCTCTTTTTGGCCCCTGCGTGGGCGCTTAATCACTGGAAGAAGGCCCCTGCGCGGGTAATTGACTCAATGAAGCTCGATGAGCAAGAGCGCCAACCCAGGCCTCTCGCAATGTGTAAACCTGAATGTAATCGTTCTCAGTTTTTAATGTAAATAATAGAAGTAGCGTAGCCTTTAACGATAAAAAAAAAAAATATATATATATATATATATATATATATATTGTGAATTACAAAAGAAATTGATATATGAGTCTAACATATATACATGTAAAAAGATTCTTAACTATGGAGATTTACCTTGACTTTACCATGGAGACTCTTAACTTGTAAATAGGCTTTGTTATAATCTTATGGGTTAATACAATGGATTATCAGTACCACATATTTAAAAAAACATAACTCATTAAGAGTCAAAATATTTTATAGACAGGGGCGGTTGAAGCGAGAGGGGTGATTTATAACCCTGATGAACAAAAATAATATAGTTTTCCTTGGGAGCCAGGAATTGCAACAAATAATCGAGCCAAATTTTTGGCCTTGTGGAAAGGTTTAGATGTATCTAGAGGCAAAAAAAAAAAATTGTCCTCAGAGATTCAATGGTGGTGATAAGGAAAATCTCCATGGCATGCGCTAGAGATCACAAAAGACTTCTTCCAATCGTGAGTCAGATTTCTTTTATCCTCACAATTGGAAGAAATATCATATTTGCATATTCTTCGAAATTTAAATTCTGAAGCAGACAGACTTGCCAACTTGGCTCCCAGTTGGAGCAGGGCATAATCGAATTTGAAGGCAGCGGGAGGATCCGACCCCAATCCCGTAATCGCAAGAATAATTAATGAAAATATATATAAGTTTGATTCGATCGAACCGGAGGATCCTAAATCCAAGGAAATTAAATGAGAATCGCTAAGTGGAATTCCAACTTGTGTGGTTAATTAACATTATTATGAGGTTACGAGGAGATAAAGTTTTAACGAAAATTTTAAATCGATTAATGGATAATCTAGGATACCTCCTTCCTAATTATTTATACAAACCAACTAAATAATATATAAAGTTCAAAGTTCAAAGTTAAATTAATATATTTTTTAATTTTGTGAATAAGATACTTTATTGAGTTTACATAGTAATGTTTCTATCTCAATAACATCATTAAACTATCATCATATTACATAACAATTTAATTTTTATATAAAGTTGATCAATTTATTTTACTAAAATATAAATTATTTATATTTATATTATAATATTTTTAAAATAAATATACAAAATCATGTAGTTAAGCTTATAGATAAAATGGCATTTTTAAGGGTATTTTTCTTCCTCCATCTTAATCAAAATCTGGTAGAGATTTTTAAAAACATTAGTATAAGTTCTTTAACGACAAAAAATCACATTTTTTCTTGAAATTGTGTCCTTGCATGAAAAAATCATTTCATCTATAAGTTAGACTACATATTTTTATTTTTAACAATAATAATATTTTATTATTATAATTAATAAATAATTATAGCTACTTTTCCATTTGTAAATAACTTATTATATCTCACATGGTATTATTTGCTTTGATTGCTTAGTTTGTCTTTGACCAAAAAAATTCCTTCTTATTCATGGTTGAACATTGGGAATTCTATTTTTGTTATTTTTTATTGTTATTTAAATTTATTTATTTGTACGCTGATTGGTTGAGGTGTTGCTTAGTAGCTTCCATTTTATTAGTTACTAAAAAAAATAGTTTTATTTCCTTTTTGTTTAACTTTCTCATTTTTATTTTTTTTCCTTTTTCTATTATTTTCATTTCCACTTCACTTTTTTCTCCATATTTTCATATTAAGATGACTTATTATTATATTAAAAACATATTTTAATAAATTTAATTATAAAAAATTATTTATATTAATAAAAAATAACACACACACACACATATATAAACCAATTTAGTTTGGTGATGACATTCAACAATATAATATTTTACTAGTTGTTTTATTTTTGTGATGAAATATGTGTCTTTATTATTTTTTAGTTTAATTAAGCTATATCTAAGCTAAGTGGCGAGTACTAGCCATTGTGTATCCCTTGTTTTAATTATTATTTTTTGTCAGTCAAATTTCTTTCATTAGATTTTCATCAAAACAAGGATTACAAAATATGTCTCAACAACCCCCTTTTCCTCATCCCGACCAGAGTTGTTGGAATTAGGGACCGAAGGATACCATAGATAAGCCTTTACATGCTTTATTTCCGCCAGGCTTAGAAGCCATACAGTGCTTAAGGGAGACAAAAAGATCACAAAAACTAACAGCATCATATCAAGGAGGGGGATGGGGAGGGAGTACAGGGGGGTTGCAAAATAACCAACACATTCATGCATATGGAAATCAATATGTTCCACCTGGGCTTCCAGATTGCAGAGGTGGTCATTCGTTCTGTGATGGCTCCATCGGAGGCTATCCAATTGTTCCAATATCTCATTCTGGCTAAATTGTATATCATTCATATATGCAACTAATTCATTGTGGTCTTCATACATATGATCATGATGATGTCCATATTGACCTAGATATCTCTTAGTTTCTCGGCTATGGATTCCATGAAAGTTGGGGCCACGATACAGCCTGGAGAGCGGTCTGAAGAGTGGGCCACTTCGCCCTCACGTTCCAAGCTTGTAGATGCTCCATAAGAGGAGATGTGACTATGAGTTGGGTGACCTGCATTGAAGTGGTGGCCACCCCCTTGGCGAGGCCTCCCTCTTTGACGCGGCATTGCTTTCACAGCTGAAGAGCGGATCGTCAGGGTCTTTGAGCACCCCTCAAAGCTCCTACTAGAATAGAGGTGAGAACAAACACCAGAAGTAAAATAAGACATGCTAGTCCTGAGGATGACATAAACCACACCAGGGAAGGTTAGGAGACTGGATGAGAGGGACTTCCCTGGAACCCAACGACTTGCTATAACAAATATGACCTTGTAGCCCACCAACCCACAAGTGAAAATAACTACAACCAAAGAGACATGAGAGAAAACCCATGAAACACTGACCCCGTAACAAAAACAATTCAAGCGACTGAAAACACGTAAGGGAGAAACAAACAAACTCTTGGTCAAGAAGCAAACATCAGTGGCCACTGAAGGCCTACCAGAACTGGGGCACCAACAAGAGTCAGACTTGTGAAACCCAGAGCTGTAACTAAGAACAGAAACAGAATGATTCTCTTTTAAGACTTGCAGACTCAATATCCAGAATTCAGAAAAGTCCCCTTCCCAAGACTCCCAAATATTGCTCGGAGGACAAAATATAGACCACCTAGACTCGAAGAAACATTAAAACATATTTACCTTTTCAACGCCATTAGAAAAGAACACTATAAACCATCAATTCTTAATTGAGTGAAGGTGTCGAAGCTTCCAGCTAGAGGCTGAGCCAAGACCCAATTCGTCGCACAGGATTGTTCCAAGGTCCCAACTACTTGGCTAATAGCCAAAATTATTCCAAACTATTGCGGACTGGTCTTCCACTGCGCTAAGCCTACAGAGCCAAAACCCGGCGAGCACCCATGGTCCCAGTCACAGTCTCTGGAATGATCGCTCCTCCCAAAATTCATCGCCAAAACTCCAACCGTGAAATGAATTCCACCTTCCCTCTTAACATAATTGAAGCGTCGTCTAGAGTCTTCTTCCCGCAAGTGTACTTGATGATTGAACTTCTCTTTAAGATGAGCATGTGTGCCACGTGGTGGAGGGGGATAACCCTGAGGGCCGACAATTTAACATTTTTGCACCCCCATTGGGGGACTCTTGTTTTAATTATAAGTTAAATTGTGTTTTATTATTTTTTACATAAAAGACAAGTACTAAGTAGCAATGTTGCATACTGCACATGATGTTAAAGATTTAAATTGCATAACTAAGGAAAAAGGCATTTTACTCCTCAAAAAATGAAAAACAAATATAAAAATTAACATTCTTTAAAAAAGGAAAAGAAAAAAGTGATTTTATATAATAATTAAAAAAAAAGGGGAACAAACAAACAAACAAAAAGGAAACCCAAATTTAAAAACAAAAAACTTAAAAAAGGGTGTTTCAAGTAAGTTTAATTTTTATTTTTATTTTTAAAGATAAACTTTTTTAAGGGAGAAGAAAATTATTATTAAAAAAAACATTTAAAGAAATTTTAAAAGCAAAATTTAGTTAATAAATTGTAAAAAAAAAACTTAAAACAAAATGTTAAAACAAAATCTAGAAAAAGAAGTTATAACTAAATAAATATGTGAACTTCAAAAAAAAGAGTTTGTGTGGTGGGTTGGTGGGGATGGGGAGGTGGGAGGTGGGGTTAGATTCCCAAAATTTCCCTCACCTTGAATTCTCCCCAATTACTTCTTGCCTACACATGCCATTACCCCGCCTCCCCTCCTAGTCATCCCCTCCTTAGTGTGGTTGATACCATGGCACTCTCCTAAACATTTTGTGGGGCCTCCATCTACATTCATTACTTGAAACCATGAATTGGGTATAGATTGGGTGGTTAAGTGAATAATTTGTTATCCTTTCCACCCATATTCAAATCCTACTTGTGAAATGTATGACCCTCATGGGCCAATTAGGGCTAGAAAGGTACCAATAACCTCATTGTTTCTTAACTACTTGATTGTGGGACAAGTTGTTTCCAAATATTTTGAGCCCATGAGGTTAGCTCAACCAATTGTTACAATTGTTTTTTGGGATTAAGCTAGTTCTATTTTAGTAGGTGCTTAGGTCAAATATCCCTAGGTGAGGGGCAATGGCCTACACCAACAATTTTACCATGGATTCCATCCATGAGTATCGGAAGGCATCTGTTGCATTTACTCACAAGCTTAGATTCCATCCATGAGTATGGGAAGTCATCCCTTGCATATACTCACAAGATTTTCCATGGAAAACTACATTACTTGAAGCTCTTATTATGGATATATATAGTAATTGAGATGTTTGGCTAATCTACGGTTAACAAAATTACGAATACTTCCACAATAAATCAACCTAGAAATTATGAGTTCTAGATCTCGAGAATGTTCTAGCTCTTCTTCTTCCTCCTCTTCGCAACCCATGTAGAATAATTTATTCTTACCACACGTATGCCCCTTGTTTCACCTATTGTCACCAATGAAACATAGTCCCTTTATTCTTCTTCCATCCAATTAATGAGGTGTCAACCTTGTAGGTCGAGTAAGATTAGAAGTGGGAAAGTTGCCGTCCATGTAGGTTTCAGTTACCATTTTGGTAGTCATGTTTTTACCTTGATAAACTGTCTTTATCACATTGAAAGTCTATCTAAGGATTTAGGCTCAAGGAGATGCACCTCATGTTGAATGGTCTCCTTTAACCTACCAGTTGGGTGATTTTTTATGGTTATTTTTGCTTGGCCTAAACCTTGAATTTGGCTTAATATGCCCACCTTATACTTCATTTTGTCCAATTTTTTCTTTATTTTACACCAAAATTCATGAAAAAAGTATCCAAAGTCATCGTCTTCTAAATTATGAATTTTTTATAATAAAAAAACTGAGCATTAAAGAAAATATGGCCAGGAAATTTAACTCAAATGCTCATTCATTTGAATATATGTAGGAAAACTAGGAAAAATCAAATACATAGGTTTTTTAACCTTGGGACCTAAACATGGACAAACATCTATTCTCTTCTTGAGAATCAACCCAAACAAGCCCAGTCAATGCAACCAATTTTGAGGAAAATCCCTTATTTTGAGCTAAAATCAAATTTTTTTTAGTTTTTTAGGGATTAGATCATATTTCAAGGGATTGGAAGGGTGGAATTAAACACAAATAGATTCTAAAAATTTTATTTTACTTTATGGCTTGAGAAATCATAGCCTTTTTAGTTTTAAGAATTTGTATAAACATACCACGTGTGTGAAGACTTAACACAACTATATATTTATTGTAACTTTGCTTGGAGAGTTTCAACGTCATACTTCTAAGAACTATAATGTAGATCTACTTATGTCTTTTTCTCCAATTAATGAATCTTTTTGAATTATTTTAGTTGATAGTCTTCTAATAGGTGTGCTTTCTTGAAGGTGGAGGGCCCCCACAGTGAACTTGTGCACTTAGTTATTTTCTCATACATCAAGTGTGTTTTGGTATATATTTCCTTATTATTTTAATATTGGCATATATTTATTTTCATGTACTTTCTCAAGCCATATTTTACATACTCATTCTTCTCTCTTTATATGCTTAAAATTGTCCATAACTATTTTTTAAGTTGAATGTCCAAGCTTGTTTTATTGGTCGATTATATTAATACAATTTGTTGTCCATATTAATTTGGATTATTATACATACTTATTTTATTTGTTGTCCATATGTTTCATTTTTCATAAGCAAACATATCATAGGAGGAGTGATGTGCATGATATCATCTTATTGTTGCACTCAATAAAAGATAAGGAGTGACCCTCATTTCTTATTTCTAAAGAGAACATGCCCTAATGCATGCTTGATTCATCAAACTGGCATTACCTTCTGACATCTAAGTTTTTCATGCTTTTGTATATCATATCATGCTTTCATAGATTAAAGATTGAATGGAAACATGAGCCTATTGTTGGATGTTGTAGAAGACTAAGAGTGACCACCCAATGTGGAAAGGCCTTCGTCCATGAAAGTCCCTCGGATTGGACTTATTATGTCATTATTTTCATTTCTAATCAATTTTCCTTTCAAAGTATTTTATTTAAGTGTGCTTGATATTCTAAAAATCAATAATACATGACGGTGTACAAGATTGGGGATCAACCATTATAACCTTGGGAAACCAAGAAAGGTTGCAACATCTAGGACACCAATGCATGCCTAGTCAGTTAATTGGTTTTGGGTATATTTTTGTTTCATTTTTAGAGAAGAATGATTGAATTGGATTGATTTTAAAGTTTTTCCTCATGCTTCCTAAGCTTGTTCCTTTGATTCTTGTAAATCTAGGATTCTAAATCTAAACAATTAACTAGCATTTAGCCATAGTACTTAGTCATAATCTAGCATTTCATTTTCATAAGTGACAATCAATCTAGGCTAAAATACTTGAATTGATATAAATTCCATGTCCTAATATATGCTCTAGGTCGGGCTGACATTTTTGGAATTGTTGCCAAGGAAACGCAATTTGAGTTTGAGTTAGATTTATAATTTTCTTAAAAGATTCTGCATTTCAGAATATATACATTTAGGGCATGGATGAGTGAAGGTAGTAAGACGAGAGGTAAGAATTCATGCATTCACTTTCGTTGATTCTTTGCAATCCCAATTCATATTTATATTTGTTTGCTTAAATTAGATTTATTTTTAATTATGTTTATTTATGCATAGACATAGAGATCAAAGAGGTAGGTATATAGAGAAAACCCCCCACTACTAATCAACCCTCAGTTGTACTTGTTGGACAACTAGTAGTATCTAGATGGCTAGTGGTTGTGATAGTGTTGGCATTGATGTCAACCAAGATCAGCATGATGAATGGGATTCCAAAAGGAATCCCATGGTAGTTGTAGGCTTCATGTAGAGAATCATCATAGTAGGCTTACTGGAGAAGCCATAAAATTATGATTATGGTGGTTGGGAGTTCAAGATTCGAGGTACAGGAAGAAGAGTCAAGGAGCAAAGGGTTGCAGAGATTTTACAGCCATCGTAGAGGTAGAATATGGGCTCAAGGCCTACATCAGACCCTCTCCATTGGAAAGTGCTTTGAAAGAGATTTCCAACGATGTGTGGAAGTCTGAAAATGGCCTCCCAAATCAAAAGTTATGGTCTTCCGATGTTAGGGTCTTGAAGTTTTAAGAAAGCATAAATTCAGAGGTTAGAGCTCATCGAGTCCTGATATCAGAACCCCAGAGATTAGAATATCGGAGCATCGGAGAAGGACAAGTCAAAGCATCGGAGCAAGTAATATTGGAGACTAGAATATCGTATCATTGGAGCAGGTGATATAGGAGACTAAGATATCGGAATACTGGAACTTCTTAACATCAGTATTTTAAGAAGTTACGATATCCAGTGCGGCTTTTAAAGTGTCGAGGAATGTCGAGAGAATTAATAAAGGACCTTGTTGCAAAACCAAGGCTAATCAGGACTCTTTCTCTCTCCTCCCATAGGATACATGGCAGCATGCCATTAGGCCCGAGAAACTGAAGTGGCTAGTGACATCAAAATGACGTGACAGTACGGTGGACACGTGGCATCCTATTTTAGCATTTTCAGTGGCCCAATGGGACAAATCAGAGTGACACATGTCAACTCTCAGGAGTCGCCACATGTGGAAGTGACGTCAGCATATCAGAGGTCGGAATATCGGAGGATGAGGATCTCGTTACTCGTATGCAAATGATGGTTGAGAAGTTACAATAAAGGGGGCTCTGATATTACCTTAAACATGGTCATATGGAGCTCAAAGGGACCAAGGGTTGAACAAAGGGAGCTAAGACGCAATCAAAACTTTGTTGAAGTTACAATACAAAGGGGCTCTGATATAACACTAAGTTGTCGACCACAGGCTCGGTCCTATGAGAAGGAAAATGCTCAGGGAGCTAAGGATATCAAGGCTATGTAATATCGTAACATTTTGTTTGCGTAGGTTACGTTATGACAGGGCTCTAATATAATGCTAATTCATCGGTCATAAGCTCAATCATATGAGAAGGTAAATTCTTAGGGAGCTAAGGATATTAGAGTATCGTAAAATTTTATTTGTTTAAGTTACGATATGACAGGGCTCCGATGAAATAAGTACAATGAGTTAAATGGATGGATGGGTCGGTAGCTGAATAATTAATGCAGTTTGGTATATCTGGTTTGTGAAGTTAGCTAGATCTACAGAAGGTGTTGACACAAGGCAACGAAGACAACATTTAATAGAGAAGAACTGGAGGAATGGAGAAAGCTATCTATTGCTTCGCATGCACGTTTGGTTGATTTAAAAGAGGAACATAGTGGCCATTCCTAAGTGTTGTCAAGCTCCGTGGAGCAATAAATAAGCATGGGAGTCATGATAGAGTGTGCACGACACCTGAGATTAAACTCTCAGTATGGAGGTTTACACAGGGAGTAAGTGGAGAAATTGAAAGCTCATTTATGTGTTTAATGCCACGACAGAGATCAACCAGCAGACGCAACAGCAATAGGAAAAGCCATGCCAAAGTACACTTGGGCAATATGGATATAGGCAGCAGAGATCGCTTTGGGTAGTGTGCATCAGAGGATCAAAACCATTGATTTCCATCGATCAAGGTGGGGAGTAAAGAATATTGTTGAAGTGTTGAGGAATGAGAGCTATGTGAGGAGATATAGAAGTATAAGCACCAAGAGCAGAGAGAGTGTTGTGAGACAAGCATCGAGTGCAAAGTGATTGTTGTGTGAAGAACAATGAGAGTTGAGCTGAAGCGGGTGCAGCAAAGAGATTGTGCGAGAGAAGGCAGAGTGTTGAGGATATGTTACTGTGAGTAGTGGGCATAGAGCAGCTATATGTAACAAAGGGAGTCTGTGGAATAGCAATGGACCGTGGGCAGAAGTTGTTTATGTAACCAACCTAATTGGTATTTTACTTGTAATTGTATATGCCTTTGTTTTTAGTTTGAAAATTGTATGAAATAGTAGAACAGTGGCAAGAGCAAGTTGGTGCCTACATTCAAAAGAGGTTGGTGCCTCTTGGAAAGTTTGTGCTTGCTAACCTAAGGGGGTCGGTGCCTCCTATGATTTAGTGCTCACAAACAAACTAATGTAATTAAGTAGGTGCTTAATTTACATCATAAACAAACAACAATTTGGTGGTTTTTTCCCTCTGGGTTTCCATGTGAAAACATCGGTGTCAAATGTATGTGTTTCTCATGTGATTGGTTGTATGAACATGAATGCTTAAAATTGTTGCTCACTTTATTTATGAATGAATGCTCTCATAAGAAACATAATATAAAAAGGGACTATAAGCATATTCAGAAAAAGAATTAAGAATCTCACTATTATTGATTCACCTCCCCCCCCCCCAATCTCTGTAATTCCTTATTCCAACAATTGGTATCAAATTCAAGTTTCTTCAGGAACAGTCTAACCATTAGAAGGAAAATCTATCAGGAAGTATGTCTAGGCAAGAGAGTCAAGAGGCTTACTCAAGTAGAATACCAGTATTTGATGGGACAAATTATGTCTTTTGGAAAGTAAGGATGGAAGTGTATCTGATGTCCCTGGGTCCGGAGTAGATGTTTGGATTTCAGTGCTAGTAAACTACAATGTCCCTGATATTCCTCCCACTGATGCAGATGGTAAAAATTTATATGGAAATAATGCTAAAGCCAATAATACCATTCTCTTTGGTCTTAGTCAATCAAAACTTATAAATTTCATGCACTGTAAGTCTGCTAAGGAAGTGTGGGTAAAGCTTAATCAGAGTCATGAAGGAGATGACAAAGTCAAGCAGGTGAAACTTCAAACCTTCAGAATGAGGTTTGAGAGCTTGAGAATGAGTGAAGATGAAAGCATAACAGAATACTTCCTCAGAGTCGATGAAGTAACCAATATGATTAGAGGACTCGGTGAAGAGGTCAAGGAGGAGATGATTGTTTAGAAAATCTTAAGATCTCTGCCCATGAGATTTAATGCCAAAGTCTCAGCTATAGAAGAAATGGCTAATTTAAAGGATCTTAAGATGGACCAGTTGCATGGTACTCTCACAACTTATGAGATGAGAGTAGGAAGAGAGAATTATGAGCCTAAGGAAGCAGCATTCAAAGTATCCAAAAATGCCAAGGAGCACAAAGATCATCAAGACTGCTCCAATTGTGAATCTAATCAGGAGTTGGCTCAATTAGCTAGGAAACTAAAGCATGGCTCAGGAAAATATAAAGGGAAGTTTCCCTTTAAATGTTTTGACTGTGGAAGAGTTGGACATTTTTCGTCCAAATTCCCTTACAAAGAAAAGGCTGAAAAGGAATATGATCAGAAATTTGGAAACAAGTCTCAGAAACATCAGAAGAAAAGGTTCTATAAGAAAAAGGGGTTCTACTCCAAAGAGGATAGCTCAGCACTAGAGTCAAACAGTGAAAACTCCTTGGAGGATGATTCAGATAAGTATTTACTTATGGCTTTTGGAATAGACTCCAAGAAACAAAGTATTATGGACTCTGAAGAGGAAGAAGAAGAAGAAGGAATAGTGGACCTTGAAGGGGAACTCATCAATGCTCTTGATGAGTTAAAGAAAGCAAGGAAAAAGATAAGCAGTTGAAGGAACAGCTATGACGTGCTAAAGAAGGTATGTATAACTTTGATAATGATGAGTTTTCTTATCAAAAATAAAAACTTGAAGAAGTTATCAAAAGAAAAGATAGATTAGTCCTTCTACTATAAGAAAAACAAAGAACATGTGAGAAACTAGAAGAAGAAAACAAGCAATTAAAATAGGAGTTGCTCAAGTTAAGGAAGGAAACGATATCAAAGGCATGCAAAGATGATATTCTATCTTTGAAACTTAATTTGGAAGAAGTTAAACAAAAGGAAGAGGTTCTTCAAGACTTGATCCATGAATGAGAAGAGAACTGTCAAAGTCTTGAAGCAGAGGTTCTCTCTAAGCACTGATCTTGAGGTAATCAAGACTAAGAAGGATATAAATGAAAGATTTGTAGAAGGCATAAAGAAACTAGATCGTATTCTAAATAGCCAAAGTCCCTCGGGAATCAAAACAGGTTTGGGATACTCAAAGACACAAGAATCTTCTATGGAGAAGATAAAATTCAGGTCCACAGGATTCGAAGAACCATAGATCTATGCAAGGAAGCAACAAGAAAGAATTAATGTAGAAAAAAGAGCAGCAGGGAAAAGAGGAGATCATCAATGGAGAATGAAACAATCAACCAGACAACCAAGGTACCCTCATGCACAATATCATAAGACTTCCAACAATACGCATGCATATTTATTTTATGGTTATTGTTATAGGTGTCATTCTCTTTGGATACAAAGTTGTAGATTGTATAAGGATCAAAGTTGAAGGAGATGAAAATCCTAGATATAATAAATATCACAATTTTAAATCTCAAAACTCTTCTCTTAGAGATTGGAATGCCTTCTCTCCCTTGTTAAGCGAAGTAGAATGGTTCAGATGTAATAATTTTGGGCATAGAGCAAGTGATTGTAGAAGCAGGTTTCTATACCTATCTAAGTCCCAAAATATTAGACAGTCAGCTATCCAAAAGGATAAGGGGAGCTGGAAACAAAAGACCAAGAAGAGAATGTAGTGTGGACTTGCTCTATCATCCCATAATCAAGAGAATAGATGGTATGTGGATAGTGGTTGTTCCAAGCATATGACTGGGGATAAAAGCAAATTTATGTCACTAAAAGAAAAGGACAAAGGAAACAATGTCACCTTTGGAAACAATGCTCCAGCAAGAATCAAGGGTAAAGGCATAGTCAGTCTTGATCAAAAGACAAAAGCACAAAATGTGTTGTATGTGGAAGGTCTCAAGCACAATCTGCTTAGTGTTAGCCAAATGTGTGATAATGGTTATGATGTGACCTTTCGATCCAAATATTGTGAGATCCGCAACATGAAAAATGGAAAGTTGGTGGGAAAAGCAATCAAAACCCACAATAATGTATATGTGTTTGATGATTCCAGGGTTAATTGTTATTTAAGCAAAACGAATGAAGCATGGTTATGGCACAAGAGGCTTGGGCATATGAATTTTGACAGTTTGATAAAGGTTAGAAAGATGGGAGCCATGAGAGGATTACTAAGACTGTCAAGGCCCGATAACTCAATCTGCAAGTCATGTCAATTTGGCAAGTAGACTAGGACTCATTTCAAGTCAAAAGATTTCTCCTCATCTAGACCATTGGAGTTCATTCACACAAATACTTTTTGCCCAACTAGATCAAAAAACCCAAAAGGAGAAAGGTATTTCATGCTACTCATTGATGATTTTACCAGGGCCGCTTGGATTGTGCTCTTAAAAGAAAATTCAGAGGCATTTAAGCATTTTAAAAAATTTAAAGCTCAAGTAGAAATTGAGAAAGACTTAAAGATAAAATGCTTAAGTTCAGATAGAGGATGAGAGTACACTTCAAGAGAATTTGAAGAATTCTGTGAAGAGCACGACATCAAGAGGCAGTACTTAGTGGCTATAACTCCACAGCAAAATGGAGTAGTGGAGAGAAAGAACTGAACAATCCATGAAATGGCTAGAGCAATGTTGGATGAAGCAGATGTATCTCACATCTTCTGGGTAGAAGTAGCATAGGAAGCAGTGTATCTATCTAATAGAACTCAGCTCATGACTAATAGTAATAAAACTCCCTACGAGTTGTTTAAGGGAAGACTTGCATCAGTTAAACACCTCAAGGTGTTTGGGAGCAAGTGCTTTATCAAAAGGAATGATAATAATCCTAGAAAGTTTGTCTCTCATGATGACGAGGGAATATTACTCAAGTACTCTGCTTGAAGTAAAGGACATAAGTGTTACAACAAGCAGACAAAGAAGATTGAGGATTTCATTGATGAAATAGTAGATGAAATAGATTCACAATATGAATCCTCTAAAATAAATATGAACTCATATGATGAAGAAAATCCAAATATGAGGTTCGCAGATCTAGAAGAAACAAATTCAGATAGTGAAGTTGAGGAAGAAGGCACAACTCTAAGGCCAAAGACACCTTCCATGTATGTACAGAAAGAACATCTTAAAAGCCAGATACTTGGAGATCAAATACATGGTGTTCAAAATGGGAGGAAACTTGTTGGCAATACAAGTTATGCAAGTTTGGCTCTATTGTCACAGATTGAACCCAAGAATCTTAGCCAAGCAAGTGAGGACAAGTTCTGGGTGAAATATATGAATAAATAACTTGACCAGATTGAAAAGAATGACCCTTGGGAGCTTGCTCCAAGGCTTAAAGAGAAAAATGTTATTGGAACCAAATGGGTTTTCAAAAAAAGGTTGAATGAGCAGGGTCAAGTAATCAGGAACAAGGCTCGATTGGTCTACAAAGGGCCCAAGTAGAAGGGTTAGACTTCGAGGAAACCTTTGCACCAGTAGAAATACTGGAATCAATCAAGATTTTTCTTACTCTTACCTACCAAAAATCATCAAGGTATATTAGATGGATGTGAAGTCTGCATTTCTCAATGGAGATCTGGAAGAATAAGTTTACATTGAGTAGCCAGAAGGATTTATACTCACCACAGATGAAGGGTTCATGTGCAAATTGAAAAAGGCTCTATATGGACTGAAACAGGCTCCCAGATCTTGGTACGAAAGGTTGGATAAATATCTTCAGCAACAAGGCTTTAAGAAAGGAACAATTGACAACAATTTATACATAAAGTTTGAAGGCAACCATCTACTAATTGTAGTAGTGTATGTGGATGATATAATCTTTGGCAGTGATATGGAAAAATTGGGGCATCAATTCACAAAATGTATGCAGATATAGTTTGAAATGTCCATGATCGGAGAGTTGTCCTTCTTCCTGGGTTTGCAAATCTCTCAGTCTCCATAAGAAGTGTTTATATCCCAATCCAAATATCTCAAGTAAACTCTAAAGAAGTTTGGTCTGGAAGATTGCAAGCTAGTGAGAGCACACCTATGACTACAGGCTGAAAATTGTGCAAAGAAGATGGGACACCACTGGTAAATCAAACTAAATACAAATCCATGATAGGAAGCTTGTTCTATCTTATAGCTTCAAGGCCAAACATCACACAAGTCGTGGGTCTTGTGGCCATATTTCAGGCCTTCCCACGTGAAATTCATGTTGTTGTTGTCAAAAGGATTTTCAAATATCTTCAAGGAACAACAGAATATGGACTATGGTATGCTAAGAGAAAAGAATTTAAGTTGAAGGCATACACTGATGCAGATTGGGTTGGCAGCCTTGATGACAGGAAAATCACCTCTGGTGCATCTTTCTTCTTAGTGAAATTCTTGGTGTCGTGGGTCAATAAGAAACAAGCATCCATTTCTTTATCGACTGCTGAAGCAAAGTATATTGTTGCTACTACCTGTTGCACGTAGATTCTATGGATGAAGTGTACTTTAAAATATATTTAGGTAGATATGATTGATCATATTCCAATTATGTGTGATAATACAAGTGCCATTAGCATCTCCAAAAATCCAGTCATGCATTCAAAGACTAAGCATATTCCTATCAAGTTCCATTTCTTGAGGGAATAAGTTGCAGCCAATATTGTCAGACTTGAATACATGGCCACTAAAGAGAAACTTTCATATATCTTTACTAAGCCATTTGCAAGATAACCCTTTGAATATCCCAGGAAGCAGATAGGAGTTGTGACTCCTCCTTCCAAATCACTTCATTTTGGTACGTATTGGCAGCTACTCAGTGTGTGAGATCCATGGAAGAGTAGGCTGCAATGGTTTAGGGGGAGTATTCAAGAAGTCTTATTTTCCATTGATGCCAAAGGGGGAGAAGGTTATTGGGAGCTCAATCGGAGAAGACCTTGCCTAGCTTCAGGGGGAGCTTATGGTGTTGCCATCAATGTCAAAGGGGGATATTGTTGGACAACTAACAGTATCTGGATGGTTAGTGGTTGTGATAGTGTTGGAATTGATGTCAACCAGGATCAGCATGATGATTGGGAGTCTAAAAGGAATCCCATGGTAGTTGCATGCTTCATGTAGAGAATCATCATAGCAGTAGGCTTACTAGAGAAGCTATAAAATTATCACTATGGTGGTTGGGAGTTAAAGATTCAAAGCACAAGAAGAAGAGCCAAGGAGAAAAGAGTGTTAGAGATTTTGCAGCCATATTAGAGGTATAATATGAGCTCAAATCCAACATTAAACCCTCTCCATTGGAAAGTTCTCTGAAAGAGCTTTCCAAGGACGTGTGGAAGTCAGGAAATGGCCTCCCGGATCAAAAGTTATGGTCTTCCGATTTCAGGGTCTTGAAGTTCTAAGCAAACCGAAATATTGGAGGTCGAAGCTCATTGGGTCTCGATATCGAAACCCTGGAGACTATAATTTCAAAGCATCAGAGCAGGCCAAATCAAAGCATTAGAGTAGGTAATATCGGAGACTAGAATATCGAAGCAGGTGATATCGGAGACTGGGATATCGAAATATCATAACTTCTTAACATTGGTATTTTAAGGAGTTACAATATCTAGTGTGGCCGATATTGTTAACACGCATAGGAATGCCGAGAGAATTAGCAAAGGACCTTGTTGAAAAACCAAGGCTAATCGGGACTCTTTCTCTCTCCTCTCGTAGGAAACATGGTGCCATGTCATTGGGCCCGAGAAGTTGAAGTGGTTAGTGACGTCAACATGATGAAATAGTACGGCAGACACGTGGCATCCTATTTTAGCATTTTCAGTGGCCCAATGGGACAAATCAGAGTGACACATGTCACCTCTCAGGAGTCGCCACATGTAGAAGTGACGTCATCATATCAGAGGATGAGGACATCGTAACTCATGCGCAAATGATGGTTGAGAAGTTACAATAAAGGGGGCTCTGATATTGCTTAGTCATATGGAGCTCAAAGAGACCAAGGGCTGAACAAAGGGAGTTATGACGCCATCAAAACTTCGTTGAAGTTATGATACAAAGGGGCTCTGATATAACGCTAAGCCATCAGCCATATGCTCGGTCCTATGAGAAGGAAAATGCTTAGGGAGATAAGCACCAAGGGAACTAAGGATATCGGGACTGTGTAATATCGTAACATTTTGTTTGTTTAAGTTACGATATGACAGGGCTTCGATATAACGCTAAGTCATCAGTTAAAGGCTCGGTCCTATGAGAAGGTAAACGCTTGGGGAGTTAAGCGCCAAGGGAGTTAAGGATATTGGGATATCGCAACATTTGTTTTTTTAAGTTACGGTATGAGGGGGATCTGATGAAACAAGTACAGTGAGTTAAATATATTGATGGGTCGGTAGTTGAAGAATAAATGTAGTTTGGCAGAGTTGGTTTATAAATTTAGGTAGATCTGTAGAAGGTGCTAAGACAAGGCAACAAGGACAACATTTAATAGAGAAGAACTGAAGGAATGGAGAAAGTGATTGGCTTCTCGCGTGCACATCTGGTTGATTTAAAAGAGGATATAATGGCCATTCCTGAGTGTTGTCAATCTCTATGGAGTAATAAATAAGCATTGGAGTCACGATAGAGTGTGCAAGCCACCTGAGATTAAACTCTCAGTATGGAGGTTTACACAGGGAGTAAGTGGAGAACTCAAAAGCTTGTTTTTGTGTTTAATTCCATGACAGAGATCAACCAGTATATGTAATAGCAGCAGGAAAATCCATGTTGAAGTACACTTGGGCAGTATGGACACAGGAAACAGAGACAACTTTGGAAGTGTGCATCAGAGGATCAAAACCATCAATTGCCATCCAGCAGGGTGGGGAGTAGAGCATATTATTGGAGTGCGAAGAAGTGAGAGTTGTGTGTGGAGACAGAGAGGTCTAAGCAACGAGAGCAAAGAGAGTGATGTGAGACAAGCAGCAAGTGTAGAGTGATTATTGTGTGAAGAACAATGAGACCTAAGCTGAAGTGTGTGCAGTAGAGAGCTTGTGTGAGAGAAGGTAGAGTGTTGAGGAGAAGTTATTGTGAGAAGCGGGCATAGAGCAGTTGCATGTGACAAAGGGAGTCTGTCGAACAGCAATGGCCCATGGGTAGAAGTTGTTTCTGCAACCAATCTGATTATTTTAAATATAATTGTATATGCCTCTGTTTTCAGTTTGAAAATTGTATGAAATTGGTAGGACAGTGGCAAGAGCAGGTTGGTGCCTGCATTTAGAAGAGGATGGTGCCTTTTGGAAAGTTAGTGCTTACTAACCTAAGGGGTTCAGTGCCTCCTGTGAGTGGGTGCTCACAAAAAAACTAATGTAATTAGGTAGGTGCTTAATTTACATCATAAACAAGCAACAATTTGGTGGTTTTTTCCCTCTAGGTTTCCATGTGAAAACACCCGTGTCAAATGTGTGTGTTGATCATGTGATTGATTGTATGAACATGAATGATTAAACTTGTTTCTCACTTTATTTATGAATGAATTCTCTTATAAGAAACATAATATAAAAAAGGACTATAAGCATATTCAGAAAAAGAATTAAGAACCTCATTATTACTAATTCACCCCCCCCTGTAATTCCTTATTCCAACAGTACTAGGAACATATAAAATTGAAAAAGAGTTAGAATAAAATATCACACCAATTGTTGGAAGAATAACCATTGAGAAAATAAAGCAAGAACAATATGAAGGAGAGAGATTAATAGTTGATGAAAGACAATGTTATTGGCACATCAAACTAAGAAAAACCAAATACAAGAAGGAACCCCTTAAGTAGAAAATTCAAGATAAGTAGTCCCGCAGCCAGTTCTTGAAAAGATAGGAATCTATAAAGAAGAAAAAAATAAATTTAGTGAACCAATCTCTCAACTAGTCTTTGAAGAACCATGACCATATAAAGAAAAACAACCTGAATTGACTTGTGAACTATTAGAAGGTGATTTTGATTGGACTTAAGAATTAACAAATTTGTTTGAAGGAAAAATGGAAAATATAGATAGAGAATTAGAATGTAATGAAAGAGAAGAACAATAAAGAAATGAGCATGAACGAGAAGCACTTAAAGCGGAAAGAAGAAGAGAAGAATGGGAAAGAATTGAAGGAAATAGGGAGAGAAAAGTTAAGGTAGACCATGATGATAGAGAATCAAATATAGGAGAAAGAAGAGTTAGGGTTGAAGAAGATGAAAATACTTTTTTATTTCTTATTTTAGACCCACCTACAGTCTTGGAAACTGAGGTAAAAATGAAGAACATTCCTCCTTCTATTCTTCCAATCTTCTATGGTATGCCTACCAAAGACCCTGATGCTTTCTTGTTTGAATTTGATATTTTATGTCATACGTATGGATATACATGTGATTCTCAAAAACTTGGTTTATTCCTTTCTACTTTAAAAGGTTTTGCATTAAAACGGTTTATGGGATTAGGAAAATCAACCATATCATATTAGCATGATACAAGAAAAACATTCCTGAGAAATTATTAACATTATTGTCAATCCTGAAACTCCAAAGAAGATATTTTTAAGATGAGTCAACACAAAGATGAAAATTTGGAAGATTACTTAGAGAGATTGAAATATAATCTACGAAAGTAAAAACATAGTAATCTAAGTCTTGAATTTTCCCAAGCAATCTTCTTAAAAAGAATCTGGGATGAATATATAGATGCCCTTAATCTTATGGGGGCATGTGATATTTCTAAATTACTATCTGATCAAATAATTGAATTGTGTACTAAATAGTCTAGAGGAAGAGCCAAATCATGTAAAGGACAATGAGATTCCTTCTCAAATGTGACTATGTCAGTCACGAGAGGAGTTATAAGGGCAAAACTTGGAAATATTTTAGAAAAAAATAAAATTGACCTCTCAAATAATCTTGGCTCTCAAATTGATACACTAAAAGCTAAAAAGAGGAAAGAAGAATAGAATGAAGTGTTGTCTATACTTTTCCCTAAATGTAGGAAGAAACATCCTTTACGTGAATGTCCTTTGCATAGTATTGAAGTTTGTGGAATTTGTACAAAAAAACACTCCACGAAGAATTGACCAACCATATTAGGGATGAAGACAACCTACATGGAAGAAAGTGAAGTAGCACATTCACTCTATTATGTTGCACCACCAAGAAGGCCTTGGTGACATTGACCTGGAGGTATGTCTCAAGACCCAACTTCACAATTTCCTCAATATTAATATCCTGTACAAAATACATATATTGCTCCTATGACATGGTAGGTTTGTCCCCCTCAATAATCTCCAACCAACCTCATCAACAATGTTGGCAAGGATATGATTATGCTAACAAACCTCTGTATAATTGCTAGCAACCTTATCAACAGTTGTTATATCCTCAAAAATCATACTAACAACAACCTCCTTTTTAGTAGTTCCAATGACCTCAAAATCCCTATGTCTAACGACATTTTTTGGTACCACAAATAGCCCAACCTAAAAAACTCTAATTGCCTTCTAACCAACCTCAACCTACAACTACATAATTACCAACCCAACCAGTGGAAAATCCCAATGCTAAAGTGGAAAAACCTGTGTATAGAGGGAGGAACAGTTCCTATTTGTGCAATTGTTTCTATTGATAATATTCACTTAAGGTTAAGAAATTTCTTAAAGAAAGAATCGCATGTTATTATAAAAGAACAAGAAGAAGAGATTGAAAAAATTTCAAATAAATATGGAACATTTAAAAGCATAGAAAAATTAAAAAAATATAGAAACATCTAAATACCCAGAACCTCAACGTAATCAATTGTTAGCTACTAAATCACCTCTTTTTCCGGAGAGGTTAATTATTAAAAAGCCAATATTCCCTTCGGAGCATGACTTCTTAGATAAATTAAAGAATCTATTTGTTAAAATTCCTTTGTTGTGAGCTATTAAACAAATACCAATTTATGCAAAAGCAATCAAGGAATCATGTTTAAAAAAATATAAAAAATAAAATCCAACAACAATACATGTCATTGGTAATTTAGCTAGCCTGATATCAAAATTAATTAAAACAAAAAAGTATGGTTATCCAAGAATTCATATGGTTACAATTATGATTGACAATCTTCTAATACTAAATACGTTGATTGACTTAGGTGCAACAATTAATGTAATGACAATAGACGCAATGAAATGCTTGAATTTAAACAATCTTCAACCAACAACTACAGTAATTCAACTAGTTGATAAATCAAGAATCAATCCAGAAGATTTAATATAATATTTAATAGTCTCCTTAGATTCTTGGGAATATCTAGTGGACTTCTTGGTTCTACAACCTAAATCTAATTTTGGTGGAAATCCCCTCATCCTCGGAATACCATGGTTAGCTACAATTTATGCATTCATTAGTTGTAAATCAGGACAAATGACAATTTCAAACAAGAATGAAAGTAAACAAATAATATTATATCCCCTATTAAAAAAATAAATGAATTAGAGCAATTATCATGGCTTGAAAAACTAACTCGAGAGAGGAAATAATTCAAGCAGTGTTTACTATGAATCAAGTTATTGATTTTAGGGATGCATCAAACAAAAAACGTTTGATTATGTAATTTCTAATCATGAAATTGCAAAACAATTGAGACTCATTATAGTTTGGAAAATAATCGAAAGTTACTTACAATTTTTCCTGTAAAATCAGTAGTTAATTCAAATACTATAATTGTTGAAATTGAACGGGGAAAAAATGTAAATATCACTTCCACATTAGAATCATTTCAAGAAAACCAACTGATTAAAATTTTATAGAAGTATTACATAGACATGCAAGGTATTCATCATAGCACATGTGTTCATCATATTTCTTTAGAATAAAATGCAAAACCTATAAGGCAACCTCAACGACAAATGAATCCAATGTTGTAGGTGATAGTAAAAGAACTTTGAAAGTTACTAAAGGTAGATTTCAACTACCCTATCACTAAAAATCAATGGGTTTCTCCGTCAATTGTGGTGCCCGCGTAAAATGGAAAATGGCAAATTTGTGTAGATTACAAAGAATTAAGAAAAACTACTCTTAAATATCATTTCTCATTATCATTCATTTTTAAAGCCCTAGATACCTCAGCTGGAAAGAAATATTTTTTTTTTCTCAAATGGATTTAGTGGCTACAATCAAATCAAAATAGCTTTAGAAGATTAGGACAAAACAACTTTCGCATTTCCTTGGGGAATATATGCCTATAAGATATTACCCTTTGGTCTTTGTAATGCAAAGCTACATTCCAAAGAGCGGACTTGGACATCTTTGTTGATTTAATTCATGAATGTGTTTAAATTTATATGGATGACTTTTCTATATATGGAAATACTTGTGAAGAATCTTTGGTTAATCTTGAAAAAGTTCTAAAAATATGAACAAAAACTAATATGACCCTTAGCAATGAGAAATGTTTTATGTTATTAAGAGAAGGAATTGTTTGGGACACCATTTATTTGTTGGGACACCATATATTTGTCGCAGAAATGACCGTAGATGTTGCCAAAATTAAATTCATTATTAGCCTGTCTAGTCCATCCAATCAATGAAAAGCCTGGAGTTTTTTGGGTTGTGTAGGGTATTATCATAGATTCGGAGAAATTTTTAGTAAGATAGCCTTGCTAATGTTTAAATTTGTCACTAAGGACACAAAATTTTACTAGAGTGGTAATTTCCAAATTACTTTTGAAACAATTAAAGAAAAGATATCCACGACATTGGTCTCAAGAGGGCCTAACTAGTCTTTACCATTTCACATTTCTATAGATGCGTCTGATATAGCAATAGGGGAACCATTAAGTCAAAAAGAGACTCCCAAGACCTATGTCATTTACTTCATCATAAAAATTTAACCTATGTTGAGATCAATTCTATTGTTACTGGAAAAGAGATGTTGGTAGTTGTACATATAGTAAACAAGTTCCAACATTATGTTACTCATTACAAATTCTTTATCCATATGGATCATTGTGCGAATAAATATCTAATGAATAAACCAACTACCAATGGCAAGGTTACACAACGGTTGTTATTGTTACAGAAGTTTAACATCATTATAATCAATCATCCTTGAAAGGAAAATAAAGTAGCAGATTTTCTCTCACACCCACCAATGGAAAGGTTACACAACGGTTGCTATTGTTACAAAAGTTTAACATCATTATAATCAATCATCCTTGAAAGGAAAATAAAGTAGTAGATTTTCTCTCACCCCCTAACAACCCTAGAGAGATTGTTCTAGTTTTTTATAATTGTTCATACAAACATATATTTTTCTATATTATTCAAAACACCATAGTTTACTGATGTGGAAAATTATTTGTCTCCAAGAAATTTACCACCTCATTTTACTTCAAAAGAAAAAAATAAAATAGTTAAGCATGACACTAGATATAGTTGGATTAAAGGAAATCCTTTCTACACATGACTTGATTTTTTTATTAGACAATGTGTTAGAGTAGATGAAACATTTGATATTTTAAATATTTTCATAATAAACACTGTGGTGGCCATTTTTCTGACAAAATAATTTCCTTTAAAATACTTAATCAAGGATATTATTAGTCATTCGTATTCAAATATGCAAGACAATATATTTGAGGTTGTGATAGTCTTAAAAGGATGGGCTAACCAACAGTATCTGACAAAATTTCCCTACAACCGCAAGTTCTTCTAGAGCCATTTGAAAAATGGGCTTCAGATTTCATTGTTCAAATCATCCCTAAATCAAAAGGAAATATGTACATTCTAGTTTCGACAAGTTATGTTTCCAAATGGGAAAAGGCCAAAACATTAGCAAGATCTTCTCTGCAATCAGTGGTCAAATTTCTCTTTGAGAACATACTTTTCAAATTTAGATTCCCTCGAGAAATTGTCACCTACTAAGGAGCATAATTTACCTACAAATTAGTACGAGAAACAGTGGAGAAATACAAGATCAAGCATAGGAAATCCACTCCTTATCACCTGCAAGACAATGGCCAAGTAGAGTCAACTGACAAAATTCTAGAAACAATCATGACTAAGATAGTCTAATATCATAATAAGGACTAGGTGAATAGACTCCCAAAGGATTTGTTGGCATATTCAACAATTTGGAAAAGTGTTATTGTTTTTACTCCTTATGAACTGAAATTTGGTAAGCAAATTCTCCTTCTAATTAAATTCCACATACAAACATACAAATTAGCAGTAGAACTAGGGTTAGATTTATTTGAAGCTCAAAAGGAAAGAATCATGCAACTAAATCATTTAGAATAAATCATACAAGAAACATTGCAACATAATATGATAATCCAACAACATAGATCAAAATGGAACTCATTAGAAAGTAGGAGTTCAAACTTGGTGATTAATATTTTCTCTTTAATTCCATATTTAAGGACTTCCAGGGAAAATTCACCACTCACTAGCTTGGCCCATATGAATTAGAGGAAGTGTTTGACAATGGATCAATTAAGATCAAGACCATTAATGAGGATGAAGTATCGTTTACGGCTAATGTCCATATATTAAAGCTCTACAACAAACCCCCCGTCATGAAGACTTTATTTCCCTAATATTTTAGCAAGCTTAGATACAGGTTGTTGGTATTGGTAGTAATACTCATACCCTTCCTCCATTTGGAAATTTAATTTTACCATAAAAAATAAATAAATAAATAAATAAAATAAAATATATATATAGATATATATAAAATAAATAAAAATAAAAATAAAAATAAAAATAAAATATAAAATAAAATAAAAATAAAATAAAATAAAATAAATAAATAAATAGTTGTGAAATTTTAAGTTCCTGACACAACCTAAACTTGAATTTTCATCTGAAGACCAACAATTGGCTGATGAAAATTCGGAATAAAAATATTTGTCCAGTGGTTTTTGTTTCAACATTGTATGTACTCTACAATGACTATTAGATGATAGTTTCAGGGGAATACTTTGGAAAAAGTTTTTCAAATTCTTGTATAGATATTTACTTTCAGAAGTTGCATATAGGTTCAAGAGAATGTTGTAAATAATATTTGTATGCATTACTATCATTGCATCCAAAGGTCCTAATCTTGTTCTACCACAAAAGTACTACCAACAATCCATTCATCTCCAAGGAAACTACTTCCATCTTTGAAAGAATTTCGTAAATGGCATAATAAAAATGGTCAAATTCTTTCAAAGCTCTAAAATAAGACAGAATCATCGCCTTTTAAATACATATAAATCATCAATGGCAAGTTAGTTCATCTAAAACAATATCAATCAAAGAAAAGAATTGAAGGCAACATCATTACAATTTTTGAATTATGAGTTTTCCTTTTATGATCTGTGAAATTACAAATTTTGGAGAAGTCATAGGTAGCATCCCTCTAAATTTCAAAGCTTATAATGAAATACTTTCTATACAAATTTTGGCTTTAGTGAAAGAAGTTGAACAGTTGAAGCAACAGAATGAACAATTGAAAGAAGAGAATCATAAACTTCATCAAAGGGAATGTACTCAAATCTAAGAGTAAGAATCTGAAGATAAGGGCCTCAGGGGGGGATTCAATTAGCAATGGCCATGAAAATGAAGTGTTATGTGTGAGGAGGTTCAACGTTCAAATCACCCTAATTCACATGTGGTTTAAGAAGGGGCATACATAGGCCCCTAGAGGTTATAGTGGTAGGGATTGGAATCGACACCGTGCAAGTACAAGACTAGTGCAGTCGTCGATTTCTCTAAATACCCAAAAAAAAACTGAGGTAAAACTACTCAAGTACAAGCTAAGGAAAGGGGTAAAATCATCACATCAAAGTAGGTGAATCAAAGTTGGTAGGGTTTATTTTTAATGCTTTCAAATTTTATTAAAAAAAATCATTTTAGATGGATGACAACAAAAATACCTTCTATGTGCCCTCATTTTGAAAATTTTGATGGTTAGAGACCTCAAAATTTTTAGGCCTCTAAAGCTAATACCACATCCCATTGGTCTATCACTATACCATCTTCCATTATAAATTTTTTATTTTTCAACCTATCCTGATTTAAAATTCCTATATTTCTAGCCTAGAACCTATTGTCCCTGTGACAACAACCCTCCAAAAAAATTTCCTATGTCAATTTTGGAGCCTACGCTAAGTGTTGTTTCAAGCCCTCATGCATCTTCATATGGTTTGATTTGTTATTTCAGTGTTTTCTCCTAGTGTCGCATCCTCTTAAGTCAATTTGTCTCAAGCATCATCACTTAACCATTAGAAGTGTTTGAGTTAATAAGTTGTGGTTATGTGAACTCACAGTCTTTCTTTACTTAGAAACTTGCCTTCTAACCATGCACATACTCAAAAAGCACACAAAAGTGGAAAAGCAAGCAAAAAGCAAGAAAATATCTCACAAAAGCAAAAGTGCACTTTGAGTGGATGAAGTCTTGCACTTAAGGTGAGCACACTTCTTCGGGCCAAAGGAACATGCCCTACTTGGGCACACTCCTTCAGGCGGAGTAAGTGTGCCTTACCTGGGTGCACTCCTTCGTGACGAAGACTTGCACCCTACCTAGTTGCATGCATGATCCAACTTGTTGCATGAGGGCACACTCCTAGAAAATAGGAACTGCCTTAACTCATTCTTAACTGGTCCTTTCATTTGACAACAAGTGGCACTCATGCATGGGTTATTTTTGCATGTTTATCTCTTTAAATAAACTCTGCTAATCATTCCTTCATCATCATTTCATCTAAGCACACAGCTAGAAAATCATCAAGCCCTTCATCAACCAGCACAACAAGTAATTTTGCATGCCCAAATACTTACTGCTTTTCATTATTTCTCTGTCAAATCTTGCTTTTTGTTGTTGTCGATTTCTTGTTTTGCAATGTTTTTTCTGGCATTTTAGCTGGATCTTCATCTCGTAAGTGTTCATTTATTGTCACATGCAAGAAACTTTTCGCATCCTGAAACTTTTCATCTACCTCTATGCATGCGACAACATCTTATATAGCCTTGCAGATCATTCCTCTCCTTATCTTAGCATCAAATTCTGATTTTTGTACTTGTTTTTGGGCTCCTTTCAGACAGAGCACACTCCCTGAGCTCGAAGATCCTTTAGTCTCAAAAATTGTGCCCTGCTCAACCTAGTTTTCTTCCTAGGCACATGGGCGCATCATGAAGGTTCGAAGCTTTTCCATTTAGCCCTTCAATGTGCTACAGTGCACACTCTTTGCCATAGGGCGCATGGGTGCAACACGAAGGCACAAAGCCTCATCATTCATCCCTTCAACATGCGATAGTGTGCCCTCCTTTGTCTTGAGCACATAGGCACACTTTGAAGACCTGAAGCTCCCTTTTCCTCATCCTTCATCAATTCGGAGTGTGACAGTGCACCCTCCTTGTCTCATAGGGTGCATGGGCACATAGGGAAGACCTAAAGCCACCTTTTCTCATTCCTTCGA
Source organism: Pinus tabuliformis (assembly GCA_031772625.1). Taxonomy (NCBI): domain Eukaryota; kingdom Viridiplantae; phylum Streptophyta; class Pinopsida; order Pinales; family Pinaceae; genus Pinus; species Pinus tabuliformis. Next base: position 409,197,565 of record CM062805.1, read on the forward strand.
CCCTTTAGGGTGTTACAGTGCGCCCTGGCTTATTTTTTGCCTCTTTCTTGAGCGCACTAGTGCACTACAAAGCCCCAAATGACCATGCATGTCTCTTCGTGCTTCAAGAGTGCACCCTCCTAGTTTGCATGTGTATTTTTGCTTGCATGCAAGTTATTTTTGGATTTTGTTCATAGTTTTTCATGCTCTATCATTCGTGGTGACTCTTTGAATGTGAATTATGAATATTCTACATAGTTAGTTGTTTTAAGTTGATCTTGTCGCTATGAGTGTGATTCCACAAACAAGTGTTTGTGCTACAAGTGTTACCACTATGTCATCATTTGTTGGAGAAATACTGCCACACAAAGTAGCCTCTAAATAACTCTTAGGAGCAAGAGATAATGAACCTCTTGAAGTTACAAAGCCCAATATTCCTATATATGCGTACACTCAGTGTTTTATTGACACGACAATAGAGGTTACCTAGAGCAATATCTACAACATGTTTATGTAGGAGACATTCCCTGAGGACTTAGAAGATGTGCATGCATATATAAACATTAAGAAGTCTAGGATACACAAGATCACGTGCAGATACCTGGTCATGCCATGTGTTGAAGTTATAGAATGGATAATTACACATATGGATGACTCACACCTTGTGCTATGCAATGAAAGTGGTGAACACCTCTCCACATTTTATGGTGAGGATATGCAAATGTATTATAATATGATAAAGCCCAATTAATATGCAAAGGATTCCTTTTACACAAGATGGGCTAACCTCAACACGACTGATGTTATAAAGCAATGTCGTCGAGAACCCGCCAAGTTTCGCCATCGCCCAACGACAGTTTATCCGACAAAGATATTAAGAGACATATATCAGTATTTGATAGATATGTGTTGATGGATGTTTGGCACAAGAATGTTGAGGTATTCTAGGATAACTAGATATATGCACTCAATCTGGTGGTGAAACATAGAAATTTTTTTAATTGGGCGGATATATTAGCGTTTGATTTGCAGTGACAGGTGGGACGGGTCAAAGAATATTTGCAAGCAAATAAAGATCCAATATTTTACATGTTTTCATATCTATTGGATGGTATCCATGCATGATATGCATTCCCAAAGCTGTATTGGAACTGGACTCCTAAAGAGAAGTTCCCAGTTTATATCCACTACATGGTGTTATCAAAAGTAAGCTTCAGAGATGTGTACAATAGATTGGTCGAACACTTCTTTGCAGACATCTTTCACCTAATATTCAGGACCGATCTACCATGCATAATAGATCAAGTGAAGTAGTATCTTTAAGATATTGCAGACTGGTTTGCAACTCTTGAGGGAATTTACATCAGATGCTTCAGATTTCAAACATCCCCTCATCTTATGTCACAATATGTGACAAACAAGGTGGTCATGTAGGAGGTGGAAAATCAGTTGGACAAGGGACTGTCAGGAACCCTTAAGAGTAGGAAGAAATATCGTTGACCCATATTTCCATTTAAAGGATCAGATTATATTAATTAAAGAGTCATAGGACATTCACAGTCGAACTAAAGAGCTGAACCGCCTACACTTCACCACCAAATATTTCCATGCATATGATCCTAGGTGAATTGTCAGGAAACATTGTGAAAGGATCAGGCATAATACAAGGTATTCATCAATATGCCAACTAGAGGATGAAAAGATAAAGAACTGGTATAATTCTAGAATGAAAACACATCCATCCATGAATACCAGTTCACCTCACAATCCTCCAGCTCAAGGCTTGTAGGAGCAAGAATAGGAGGAGGAAATAACGCCTCAAGTAAATAAGTTAGCTCCCAAGAAAAGGATTAGGTACTCATCATTCAAGAGCAACAGAAAATGGAAATTTGATCCTTTAAATATAGGAGCTACACAGATAGAACCAGAGAGGAGAGAAGGAGAAAAAGAAGGAGAGGAAAAGGAGAGCGGGAAGCAGTATGAGTTGCTTTAGAAGCAACTGGTATAAGAAGAAGAGAGGAGACAGGTAGAGGAAGAACAACATAGGCAATCTAAGGAGGATGAACCAATGCAAAGGCTGGAAGAATAATAGTTGACTCATGAACAAGAGGAGTAGAAGTATGAGGAAGAAGACAACATCCATCCCATGGATGATGAGCCCATTACTCCGGGTGAACAGCCACTCAAACGATGACATCTTCCCTTCATAGAGATGTGGATTACACTTCCACCAGCACAAAGAGTCACAGATGTTTGCAGCATAACATTTGATCAGTTGAAGAAGAGGATCGTGCAACAAAGGCATAGGTACTTTACCAATGATCTTCAAAACCCAGTCTCAGTAGCGATAGAAAAGGTGATTACCTCCAACACTAGAAGAAATCTAAGGGAAGTTATGGCAGTGAATGTTGCATTCATTACAGTGGCACAGGATAACTCAGAGTATTTTCTAAATGAGAATGTCAAGTTGAGAAGAGAACTTGCTATGACGAAGCAACAGGTAGAGCATATTGCAACGGAGAACTGGCGGTTCTTATCACAGAACTCCAATACCGTAGAATGGCAGTCAGCCATGCTAGATGAATTGGGACCAATTGAGGATACCATGGCATATACAATAAGATGATACTTATACAGCAATTCATGGCTCCTCTCATTGGAATTCAGAAGAATGCATAGGAAGTGGTGAAGCTCCTAAAGATAACAACCACAGTAGTTGACCAAATGCAGGAGTGAACTACCAAATATCCAAATGCCCCAGAGCATTTGGAAAAGAAGGATAAGCTCTCCGCAAAAATAGATAGAGACCTACAGAATTACTCGCATTTGGGAGCACAATCGGTTAACACTATGGTTGCTTATAACCGGCTGCATAATGAGTATGAGTCTCTTACATAGAAGCACGAGATGCCCGCCATCGGATCCCTTGAAGCAATTAAAGGTCGGGTGGTCGTCTTTCAGGAGATTGGAGATTACATTGAACAAATCAAGCAAGTAACAAACAAGGAACTCTTGGGAGTAACCAAGGATGTTATTCAACAATATTCCTTTGCACCAGTCAAAGAGCACATGAAGCTTTCATGGTTGTGGAATAATGTCCAATCGATTTCCAAGAACATATTGTCATAAGAGTTAGAGGTGAGTGTGCACAACAGAGGATATTTTCTAGACCAGATCAAAGCCATTGTAAACAAGTTCATATCATGGCACACTTATATCGCAAATGAACTCCATGAAGAAGCACATGATCTATCCATTTTATGAGTTTTGTCTTTTAGTAGTTTTGTCTTACTAGGCCATCAGCTCATGTCTAAATTGTCTCATGTAATAAATGTTGTGTAATGAAGTCCAAGGGACACAAGTGGAATATGAATAGCCACACATTGGAATGTAATGAGTCATATTAGAATATGAATAGTCATAGAATTCAAAAGGGTCGTGAGAATATCAAGAGTCATTTTATTTGTTATAAATAGCTCCTCATAACTCAAGCGAGGGGCTTTTATGGACTAGGCTTTTGCCTGGATTTTGGAGGCCTGGTCCATGTTTCTCTTATACTACATAAGATATAGATTATTCTTTGGAGAAGCAAGTTGTGGCTTCATCTTCCACTATTGGTACAGTGTTTCACTCATGTAATAGTGTTCTTGGGATCTTACCCCTGTAATAAAAATCTCAATGAGTCGGCATTCCTTCATACATGTATCATGTATATAGTTGGACTATTCTGGTTATGTGTACAATATATGTTGCTTTATTTACATGTTAAGTCAATGAACTATTTCGTTGCTTGGTTATGGATGTTATTGAATGAATGTTGTTATGCTTTAACGATTGTTTTTTATTATGTGGACTAATCTGCAGGTACACAACAAGTCTTTCTCTTTACCCCAAGTCCCCCTTTAGGATAGTACTATTACTTTTCTAACTGGTGGATCATTTCCTTCACCATCTGTGGAAGTCTCCCTCATACACCTTACATCGAGTGTCTCACAAAGCTCACATCCTTGCTAACCTAAAGAGGTGTTGTGTTCTCTTATGTCTGATTGTAACCAAGACATTTCTTGGAAAACCATTCCAACTGTGGTCAAACCATGACTGGATGGGATTCCTACACCAAATGGTGTGAGGTCTAGTTGGGAATTTACATCAGGGAGATCCCCTTGAAATGTTGGCAGAATCTAGCACCATCAACATTTATGGCGCTAAAAGGAAGGCAGATGACAAGTTGATCATGTGAAGTCTATTTTAATCTTTTACCTTCAATGGATTTATCCCAAAACATAATCCCAATGTGTTTTGCAAAGTCTCTAGATATTTCAATACCTGTGGAATTTTTACATGACTTTTCATGATTTAAATTTGATGACAAGGGTACATCAACCGTTCTTAGTTCTGCAGTTGAATTTGTTCAATTCTGCTTCTTGAATGGTGTTGATTCAGAAGAAATCATTGCATGGTTGTTTACCCTTACGTTGGATGGTCGTGTGAAGCAATGGTGTTATTCTTTACCCACATCTTCTGTTACATCTTTTGATCACTTTGTTAATGAGATTTATCGAGTTTTTGATAAATATGAATACCAAGATGTTATTGACGAAATTGATCAAATTAGAATGGAATTGTTTGAATCTCTTGAGCATTTTTCTGATCGATTCCTTCATATTTGTTATCAATTTCCAGATGAGGATGTGAACTGGTGGTTTTTGGATGAGACGTTCTGATTCGTAGTCCGGATGGCAAGGAAATATTTTGAATCAGATCCTTCTGACCAGGAAGAATTTCAAATTCCAGAAGAAGAATTGGGAATGCTCTTTGTCCCATGTCCTCCTCCCTTTGATGTTTTGTATGTTGGACCTAAACCAATATTTGAATCGAAAGATCAATTCACTGACAAAGAAATCATATTTCTTTCACATCTCTCTCCTGATGGTGATTCATCTGATATTATCAATCAACCATCTTCAAATCTTAATATCCTTCTTGTCAATCTTGCACCCGTTGATGAAGGAGAACCCTTGGATGACCATGACCCTAATGATTTTCTTCTCTCTGAATTATATGGTAATGGTTGTTCAAGCAAGTTGGATGAACCTTTGTTCCTACATGAAGATCTGGATTTGCAAGAGTTTCAACTGGATTCTGATACAATCATCGAAGATTTTCTTTCAGGTATAACTCCTTTTGATCAAGAAGATGATATGTTAATCATTGAAAAAAATTGCACTCATCTCAAACTTTCTGGTTGAATTTCAGGAATAAATGTTGAACCCTCTTTTGATCAGCCACTGACTGTGTTGTCTCAGAATTCATAATCGAGTTAGGTGACTAGGGAACTTCAGCTAAGGCTAATGGTTATGTCAGGCCTCTGTCACCATGGCAATATTTGCGATCTCGATCAGTTTTTTATTTTCCTGCACAACTTTTTCATTGATTTCAGCACACGGGATGATGATGGCTTCCTGAGAGATTCTTTTTTTATTCACTTAAATTTGTTTAACCCTTAGGGAAGGGAATTTAATTTTACTATTGAACTTCCACCACTTCATCCTTTTTCAAGCAAATCCCTAATATGTAATGAAGAAACAAAGAATAATCTCAACGAAGCTTTCCATCATTCATCCAAGAATCCTACACGCATGACAACTTGGATCGTGGTCAACCTGAGAATATCATGTATGACATGGATCTGTCTTTCTGTAATATCTCTTGTATATCTTTCCTTAAAGGTTGCTTCCATGATCCCTTTGCAGATTTATTAGAAGAGTCTTTTCAGTTTGGGCCCATGTCTCGTGGCTTGTATTTGCATATGATTTTTCAAGTCTTGCATGGTAATAGGCCTAGTGATTATTGATGTTGTAAGGTTTCTCACTTGGTAGAGCAGATAAATGTGATACACTGTTGTGGTTTCACTTCATGTTTTCATTTGTCAGTGTAGATGTTTTCACGATTCCTCTTGTTCACTACACTCCTTTTCATTTGGATTGTACATGATCAGATCCTTCGATTTAAAGGTTGGGAGCAACTTCTATGGTTGAATTGGAAGTTCCATTTTACATGATATGGCCTTGTACTATTTAGTTTAGGTTAGGTTAGGTTAGATGCATTGCACCATCCTTTTGTCTTTCATGTTACGGTTTTACTTTTCGATTTGATTAGTCTCGAATAAGTCGGTTTGAGCTTCGAGATGGCTTGACTAATATTTTGCGAAAGGCAAGTTGAAGCGGCTCGCAGCCATTGGCTTAGTTGTCACCCTCTTCCTTGATTTGGTTTACATATTTCAAGTCAATGATCTTCCAATGGAAAATATGATCCTTCAACCAAGAAGTTGTAAGAAAACCAGGAAACCCGTATCTATTTAGGATTCTTGTTCCCACACTCGGTCCTGTTAAGAATGGTGTGCTCTTGCTTATATATCTGTGTAGAATAAGATAAGGAGAAAACTTCTAGTGATTAAAGCATCAGAGGTCTAAAACCTGTCTTTGAAGCAACAACCTCTTCTACTCTCAATAATTCGGGATCCCTCTTCCACCCATTAAAAAATAATAAGTGCCTATGCATAGTCCTATGAAATAAAAGAAAAATATAAAAGGGTGAAAGAAGAGAAAGGTTTCCTACGCAGAGAGGTGACGAAAGTGACTTCGTTGGGATATTGTCTAGGCTCGCTGGCAGCAAAGCAACGTTTTTGTTCTTGAAGCGACTCCATCGGGGTACTTTCTAGGTCTACTAGCAGCGGAGCAACACCAAAGATGTAAAATTAAAACTATGATTGTTTTATTTCGTTGTATTGTATTACCCTTACTTATGTTGATAGGATACTAATGTAGCTTGTTTAATATTTTTGTTACACCGAGAAGTGGACTTGGGAAGACTATATCTTTAATTGGGTAGAATGGGGATCTGAAGGTAACTCATTGATCAAATCAATACTTCCTGGAGAAATGAGACTCTGCGCTTACATTTAAACCATTTCAGAGAATTTGGGGTCTTCTAGTGTGTCGTCAATGTTGTCGTTGCGACAACAATCCTCCAAAAAATTTGTCGATGTCAATTTTGGATCCTATGCTAGCTATTATTTCAAGCCCCCATGCATCGTCACGTGGTTTGATTTGTTATTTGAGTGTTTTCTCCTAGTGTCGTATCCTCCTAAAACAATGTGTCTCAAGCGTCGTCACTTAGACATTAGAAGTGTTTGGGTTAGTAAGTTGTGGTTAGGTGAAATCACAGTCTTTCTTGACTTAGAAACTTACCTTATAACCATGCACACACTCAAAAAAGGACACAAACTAGAAAAATCAAGAAAATATCTCACAAAAGAAAAAATGCACTTTGAGTTCACGAAGGCTTACACTTAAGGTGAGTGCACTTCTTTGGGCCGAAGGAATGCGCCCTACTTTGGTGCACTCCTTCAAGTTGAGAAAGTGTGCCCTACCAGGGTGCACTCCTTCATGATGAAGACTTGCACCCTATCCAGTTGCATGCATGATCCAACTTGTTGCATGAGGGTGCACTCCTAGAAAATAGGAATTGCGTTAACTCCTTCTTAATTGATCCTTTCATCTGATGAAAAGTGGCACTCATGCATGAGTTAGTTTTTCATGTTGATATTTTTAAATAACCTCAGCTAATCATTCCTTAATCATCATTTCAACGTGCGCACAGCTGGAAAATCAACAAGCCCTTCATCAACCAGCGTAGCAAGTAAGTTTGCATGCTCAAATCTTTACTAATTTTCATTATTTCTTTGTCAAAAATTTCTTTGTTTATTGTCGATTTCACGTTTTATAGTGTGTTTGTTGGTGTTTTAGATGGATCTTCATCTCAAAAGTGTTCATTTACTGTCACATGCAAGAAACCTTTTGCATTCCTGAAACTTTTCATCTTCCACCATGAATGTGACAACAACTTATATATCCTTGCAAATCATTCCTCTCCTTATCTTAGCATTGAATTATTCTTTATGTACTTTTTTCTAGGCTCTTTTCTGGCAAATCACACTCCCTGAGCTCAAAGCTCCTTTAGTCTCGAAAATTGTGCCCTGTTCAACCAAGTTTTCTTCCTAGGTGCATGGGCACATCACGAAGGCCCGAAGCTTTTCCCTTCAGCCCTTCAGAGTGCTACAATGCACCCTCTTTGCCTTAGGGCACATCATGAAGGCACAAAGCCTCATCATTCAGCCCTTCAACATGTGACAATGTGCCCTCCTTTGTCTTAAGTGCATAGGTGCACTTTGAAGACCTGAAGCTCCCTTTTCCTCATCCTTCATCAGTTCGGAGTGCGATAGTGCCCACCTTATCTCCCAGGGCACATGCGTGCATAGGGAAGACCCGAAGCCACCTTTACTCATTCCCATCTTGATTTCCATTTTGATCTTGATTTCCAGGAATCAAATATTTTTTTCATATGCTACTATGTATTCTATTTCAACCGCACAAATGGCAGACCCCGCAAACCAGCCCCCCACTAGATTGAGGGGAATAAAGAAAGGCGATAACCTTCTTCTCGTAGCGGTCGATCCATTGGGTTATTCCATTTGTTAAGAAAAGAAACGAAAAAAAGGAAAACATCTTTTATTACTATGAAAAAGAACGATCCCAGATAGATGAAAATCCAATTTCGGGTCATTCCTTGGTGAACATAATCTGCCATAATCTCTTCGATCCCCACATGAATATGCCGGAATAAATAGATATCTGGTAGAAAAGTGGAAAAAACTTTCGATATGATAATCAAAGGGGGTGGGGAAGCAGCAGTAATTCTTCGGAAAAGCTCGGTTCTCTCTGTCCCCGAGCTTTCATTTCTCAGGGTTGTTCCTAGTTGTGCCCATGTATGAAGCTCTTCCATCAAGTCCAGAGCTAATCGGTCTAGTTCTAGCAGGTGGGAAGGTGAAAGCAAGACTAGGAGGTAGGTAGTGATTCTGGCTGATTGGGACTGAAGTCTGAGGGGCTCGACCACTATTTACCCACCCACCCTAATCCCCGAGGCCCGGTAGGACCCGCTAGGGGGCTCACTATTCATATGGTGAGGGTGAGCCTGCCGAACTCTCGACCCTTTAGGTTGTTATAGTCTGCCCTAACTTATTTTTTTCCTGTTTCTTGAGCGCACTAGCACACTACAAAGCCTCGAATGACCATGCATGTATCTTCGTGCTTTGAGAGTGCGCCCTCCTAGTTTGAATGTGTATTTTTTCTTGCATGCAATTTATTTTTGGTTGTCATTCATATTTTTTATGCTCTGTCATTCATGGTAACTCTATTAATGTGATTTATGAATATTGTTGCATAGTTAGTTGTTCTAAGCCAATCTTGTCGCTATGAGTGTGATTCCACAAACAGGTGTCCATTCTACAAATGTTACCACTATGTTGTCATCTGTTGGAAACATGTCATTGTGAAAAGTAGCCTCGAAATAACTCTCAGCAGTAAGCACTAATGAGTCGCTTGAAGTTACAAAGTCCAATATTCCTATATATGCGGACACTCAGTGTTTTATTGACAAGATGATAGAGGTTACCTGGAGCAAGATCTACAACTCGATTATGCAGTAGACATTCCCTGAGGACTTAGAAGATGTGCATGCATATATAAATATTAAGAAGTCTAGGATACACAGGATCACGTGCAGATACCTGATCATGCCATGTGTTGAAGTTATAGAATGGATAATTACACATATGGATGACTCACACCTTGTGCTACACAGTGAAAGTGGTAGACACCTTGCCACATATTATGGTGAGGATGTGCAGACCTATTATAGGATGTTCAAGCCCAATGAATATGAAAAAATTATGCCTTCTACACAAGATGGGCTAACCTCGACACAACCGATGTTATCAAGAAATGGTGTCGATAACCCTCCAAGTTTCGCCATCGCCCAACAGTAGTTTATCCAACAAAGTTCTTAAGATATGTATACCAGTATTTGATAGCTATGTATTGTATATGTTTGGGAACAAGAACGTTGAGGTATTCCAAGATAAATGGATATATACACTCAATCTAGTGGTGAACCATGGAAAAAAAATTAATTGGGTGGATATATTATCATTTCATTTGCAACAGTAGGTGGCATGGGTCAAAGCATCTTTGCAAGAAAATAAAGCTCCAAAATTTTACATGTTTTCATATCTCTTGAATGGTATCTGTGAATGATATGCATTATCGTTGTTGTATTGGAATTGGACTCCTAAAAATAAGTTCACAGTTTATGTCCATTGTAGGAGTGTTATCAGAAGGAAACTTATGAGGCGCGTAAGACACATTGGTCGAACACTTCTATGCAGCCATCTTTCACCTTATATTCGAGACCAATCCCCCATTCATGACAGATCAAGTGAAGGAGTCTCTTCAAGATATTGCGGACTGGTTTTCAATTCCCGAGGGAACTTACATCAGATGCTTTAGATGTCAAACAAACCCTCATCTTATGCCATAATATGTGACAAACAAGGTGGTCATGCAGGAGGTGGAAAATCAGTTGGACAAGGGACTGTCAGAACCCTTCACAGGAGGAAGAAATCCCCTTGGCCCATATTTCCATTAAGGATCAGATTATGTGAATTAAATAGTCATAATACATTAGCAGCTGAAACTAAAGATATGAACTGCCTACACTTGGCCACCAAAGATTTTCATGCATATGATGCTAGGTAAATTGTCAAGCAACATTGTGAAAGGATCGAGCATAATACAACGTATTCATTAATATGTCAACCAGTGGATGAAAATATAAAGAATAAAGAACTGGTATAATTCCATAATGAAAGCACATCCAAACATGAATACTAGTTCACCTCACAATCCTCCATCTCAAGACTTGTAGGAGCAGGAACAGGAGGAGGAGGAAACAACACCTCAAGTAAAGAAGTTAGCTCCCAAGTAAAGGATCAAGTACTCATTAGTTGAGAGTAGCAGAAAATGGAAAGTCGATCCTTCAAATATGGGAGATACACAAACAGAACCAGCGAGGATAGAAGGAGAAAAAGAGGAAAGCAGGAAGCAGGATGAGTTGTTTGAGAAGCAACTGGTATAAGAAGAAGAGAGGAGATAGATAGAGGAAGAACAACAAAGGCATTCTTAGGAGGAGGGAGCAACGCAGAGGATGGAAGAAGAATAATTGACTTATGAACTAGAGGAGGAGTAGTGTGAGGAAGAAGACACGATCCAACCCATGGATGATAAGCCCAGTACTACAGGTGAACAACCACTCACAGGAGGACATATTTTGTTTAGAGAGATGGGGATTACACCTCCACCAGCAGATAGAGTCACATATGTTTGTAGTGTAACATTTGATCAGTTGAAGAAGAGGATTGTGCAGTAAAGGAATAGGTACTTTCCCACTAATCCTCAGAACCTAGTCTAAGTAACGATAGAAAAGGTGATCACCTCCAACACTAGAAGAAATCTGAAGGTATTTATGGTTGCAAATTTTACATTCACTACAACGACACGGGATAACTCAAAGTATTTTCTAAATGAGAATGTCAGCTGAGAAGAGAACTTGTTGCGATAAAGCAACTGGTTGATCCAGGTGGATGTTGGTGGCCACCCACCAACCCATTTGGACCCCCACAACTGTCTCTTTCAGTCTTTTCAGTTTCCTTAATTGTAGCACAACTTACTATTTTTAGCAGTTTTTCGGGTCCTGAGCTTCCGGAGCCGTTTTGAGACCCTAAACGACGTTTTTTTGGGAATCTGGGGGCAACATGGGTCTATAGACCAATGTTGCCCTTCCCAAAGTGGTAGTGCTCGGATAGATCTTTCTAACGAGCTATTGTACGTGTCAAACGGAGATCGTATGCCAAAGTTACGACCCCGGGAAATTGATGTACCAATTTACCCAAACGGGGCCCACAATTTGGCGTTTCATCTTCTAGGGTTAGGTTTCGGGATGTGAAGGGTTTTCCATTGTTTCTCAACAATAAATAGGCCTTCGAGCCTCATTGTAATACAGTTCGGAACAGTTCAGAGGCATGTAGCCGCCACATCTCTTCTCAGAGATAAGCTACCATCGCCCTAGCTGGTTTCTTTCCATTTCTGGTTGTATTCAGTATTTTACAGTAATGAAATGAAGTATTATTTCCGCTGCATCTCTGTTTTTATGGTTATCGCATCTCTGTATTTATGGTTATCTTTGTAATCTATTGCGTTCCTGTTTAAATCCGGATCAGTGGTATCAGAGCGGTCTGCTTTTTCTCTGTTTTTCTTTGCATGTCCCCAACGAGGTCGGGATATAAGGAGTTAGGGCTTGAACTGGTCGAACCTTTGCAAGACCAGCCTCGCAAATCCCGACGGCCTCCCATGGCGGATGAGAAGAAAGACGAGGGGGCAGGAGATCCTATCAAAATCTTGCTCGAAGAAGCGCTCGAGCGGCAAAGGAACGCGATGATGGATAGCTTTGCGCAGATCCTTCAGCGACTACCCAAAAGCGACGCATCGGCTTCCAGCAGCAACTCTGGAAACGCCACGCCCTTCAAGGTACAAGTTAATTTTGAAATCCCCATCTTCGAGGGACAAATAGACGCAGATGCCGTAGATAAATGGTTAAATCTGCTAGATGGGTATTTTTCTGTTCATGAATTTTCAAGTCGGGAAAAGATTGTTTTTGCTCTTCTCAAAGCAGCCCCCCACGTCAAGGACTGGTGGGAAACCTACTGCGAGCAGAAGGATGAAAGTACAGGCTCACTGTTTTCAGCCGCACCCACTTGGAATGACTTCCGGGATGCCATCAAGGAGCAGTACTACCCTGTCGGAAGCTATGAGGACAAATACATCAAATGGACCACACTGCGGCAGGGACGAGACCAAGATGTGCCGGAGTTCACAAACATTTTTCATACCCTTCGCACACAGTTGGGTATCAAAGATTCTGAGCTGCATCTGGTACTCAAATACCGCGGCTGCCTGCATAGATACATCCAGGAAGAGATGGTGTTCTTGAACATCTCCTCGCTCGGCATGGCGTACCGATATGCTGTCAAAATCGAGCAAAAGTTCAAACAGAAGAAGCGAGACTTTGGATCTGCAAATCCGAAGCCCAAAGGACAAAGCCAAGGCGGGGTGACCCAAGACAACCCATCGAAGCCGCAAGAAAAGAACAACACTGCGAAGCCGAAGAAGGACACAGGAAAGTGGTGTGAGTTCCACAAGAGTCCCACTCATAACACAAGTGAGTGTCGGACCAAGCAGTCGCTGGTGGCCGAATTGAAGGCTTCCGAATCAGATGCATGTTCTGACCCTGAGCCAGAACCCGACAAGGGGAATGGAAAAGGGAAGCAGATCATTGATGCGGATCCCAGCGCCACTGTTGCCACTGCCAAGATCAAGAAAAATGAGCCCGAAGATCCAGAGGAGGGGGAGCGTCTTTTCCACTCACAGATGTGGGTGAAGGGTTCACCGCTGCGATTCATTGTCGACAGTGGTAGCCAAAAGAACCTGGTTTCAGCAGAGGTCGTGAAGCGGTTGGGCCTACCGACTACACCACACCCGCAGCCGTACAGTATCGGGTGGCTTCATGAAGGACGAGATCTGAAAGTTCGCCAGCAGTGCCGCCTTCCATACAGCATCAAGCCCTTCACAGACGAGGTATTGTGTGATGTTACACCTCTGGATGTTTGTGATGTATTATTAGGCCAACCATACTTGTGGAGGCGACATGCTATGTATGAGTCAAGGCCTCGCGCTGTCATTATTTCTTTGGGTGATTCATTATACAGGATACCAGAGGTAGCTCCACCTACTGCCACATCTTTGATCACTACTAAGAAAGGCAGCAAGCTCATATCGCAGACCAGGAAATTCATTTGTCTGGTTCACTCCCAAAATAAGGGGAAGATTGTTGTTACATCCATGACCCCTGTAAAGGGTTCCTTCATGCAGCAGCAGCAGCAAAGGGATACGGTCATGACAAAACACAGGAACAACTTCTCCTCACCCACATGGGTACCACACAAGTTTCAGGTGGGCAACAAAGTCTGGTTGCATCGACAGAAAGAACGCCTTACCAGAACCCATCAGAAGCTCAAATCACTCCGACATGGTCATTACAGCAGTACCAAGGCTATGGGGAACAATGCTTTGGAGCACAACATTCCTCCATTCCTTCGCTTGCACCGAGTGCTCAATGTGGACCATCGTCGACCATGCTTCCCACCATCACTGGACACATCAGAGATTGCAGGACAAGTTCAGCAGATGGAGGAACTCAACGCAATGGGGACCATTGCTTCCTAAGGGGGGAGGAATGATCCAGGTGGATGTTGGTGGCCACCCACCAACCCATTTGGACCCCCACAACTGTCTCTTTCAATCTTTTCAGTTTCCTTAATTGTAGCACAACTTACTATTTTTAGCAGTTTTTCGGGTCCTGAGCTTCCGGAGCCGTTTTGAGGCCCTAAACGACGTTTTTTTGGGAATCTGGGGGCAACATGGGTCTATAGACCAATGTTGCCCTTCCCAAAGTGGTAGTGCTCGGATAGATCTTTCTAACGAGCTATTGTACGCGTCAAACGGAGATCGTATGCCAAAGTTACGACCCCGGGAAATTGATGTACCAATTTACCCAAACGGGGCCCACAATTTGGCGTTTCATCTTCTAGGGTTAGGTTTCGGGATGTGAAGGGTTTTCCATTGTTTCTCAACAATAAATAGGCCTTCGAGCCTCATTGTAATACAGTTCGGAACAGTTCAGAGGCATGTAGCCGCCACATCTCTTCTCAGAGATAAGCTACCATCGCCCTAGCTGGTTTCTTTCCATTTCTGGTTGTATTCAGTATTTTACAGTAATGAAATGAAGTATTATTTCCGCTGCATCTCTGTTTTTATGGTTATCGCATCTCTGTATTTATGGTTATCTTTGTAATCTATTGCGTTCCTGTTTAAATCCGGATCACTGGTAGAGCATCTTGTAGCGGAGAACTAGCAGTTGTTATCATAGAACTATAATTCGCAGAATGGCAGTCAACCATGCTACATGAATTGGAACTAATGGAGGATACCATGGCATGACTATATGATGAGATGATACTTATACAGTAAGTCATGGCTCCTCTCATTGGAATTCAAAAGAATGAACAGGAAGTGGTGAAGCTCCTAAAGATAGAAACCAAAGCAGTTGACCAGATGCAGGAGTGGACTGCGAAATATCTAAATGCCTTGGAGCATTTGGAAAAGAAGGATAAGCTCTCCGCAGAAATAGATAGAGTGAAATTGAGACTCCACCTATAGAATTACTCACATTTGGGAGCATAGTTGATTAACACTATGGCTACATATAATTGGTTGCATAATGGGTTTGAGTCTCTTACACAGAAGCACGAGATGCCCTCCTTCGGATCCCTTGAATCAATAAGAGCCAGGGAAGTCGGCTTTCATGAGATCATAGATTACATTGAATAACTCAAGAAGGTAACAAAACAAGAAAGATTGGAAATAACCAAGGATGTTATTCAATAGTATTCCTTTGCACCAGTCAAAGTGCACATGAAGCTTTCATGGCTATGGAATAATGTCTAGTCGAGCTCCAAGAACATATTGTCAAAAGCATTGGAGGTGAGGGCGTGCTACAAAGGAGACTTACTAGACCGAATCGAAGCCATCAAAAAGGATTTTAGCGCATGCCACACTTATATCGCAAATGAACTCCATGAAGAAGCACATGATCTATCCATTTGATGAGTTTTTTCCTTTAGCAGTTTTGTCTTATTAGGCCACCGTCTCATATGTAAATTGTCTCATGTAATAAATGTTATGTAACGAAGTCCAAGGGACACAAGTGGAATATGAATGGCCACACATTGGAATGTAGTGAGTCAGATTATAATATGAATAGCCATAGAAGTCAAAGAGTCGTTGTATTTGTTATAAATAGCTCCTCATAACTCAAGCAAGGGGATTTTCGGGACTAGGCTTTCGTCAAGCTTTTGGAGACCTAGCCTTGGTTTTTCTTGTACTACATAGGATATAGTTTATTATTTTGAGAATAAATTTGTGGCTTCGTCTTCCACTATTGGATACAATGTTTCACTCATGTAACAGTGTTGTTAGGATCTTACACCTATAATCAGAACCTCAATGAGCCGACATTCCTTCATACATGTATCGTGTATGTAGTTGGACTATTTTGGTTATGTGTATGGTATATGTTGTTTTATTTACATGCTAAGTCAATGAACTATTTCGTTGATTAGTTATGGATATTATTGAATGAATTTTGTTATGTTTTAACAATTGTTGTTTATTATGTGGACTAATTTGCAAGTACACAACAAGTCTTTCTCTTTACCTCGAGTCCCCCTTTAGGATTGATTATTACTTTTCTAACTGGTGGCTCGTTTCTTTCACCATATGTGGAAGTCTCCCTCGTACGCCTTACATCAAGTGTCTCACAAAGCTCACATCCTTGCTGACCCAAAGAAGCGTTGTGTTCTCTTATGTCCGGTTATAACCAAGGTATTTCTTGGAAAACCATTCCAACGATGGTCAAATCATATGGTTGGATGGGAATCCTACATCAAACGGTTTGAGGTCTAGTTGAGACTTTACATCGGGGAGATCCCCTTGAAATGTTGGTGGAATCCAGCACCGTCAACTGAACCATAAAATTAAAATCTTACCTTCAAAACCCTAATTCCCCTTATAAATCATCCAAACTTGTGGGAAGGAAAAAGAATTATGGACATCCTGATTTTTCCATCATGAATAAATTTTATAGTGTCTTTTGGTTCTGAAGAAGCAAGTTTCAAACAATGACTACAACATTGTCTCATAATGATGCGCTAAATTTTGTAATATCACAAAGTGGCAATTTCAAAGTTGAATTGTGACTAGGAATGCTCCATTTTTGTTTTGAGCTTATAAGGAGATTTTGGTTTGAAGACTATAAGTATGTTATGTTCATTCTTGAAAAATAATTCTTGAGGAAAATACTCTGATTTAGGGAACATAAACATACTTTGTAGCCCTTGAAGAAGTATGATCACTTTTGAAACATAAGTGTTTTCTATTTTTCAACGTAGAAGTACTCTCACCTTGAAAGAGGAAAGTCTCCAAAAATTGATGGAAATCGTGCTTTTTGTTTGAATCAATAAAATACTAGGGAATTTTTTTCTTTTCAAAATAAATGGTAGTATTCATAATTGACGAGACATAGTGCAAATAAGCTATAAAAGAGTCCCTGGTTTTGAGAAAAATAGTGCTTTGTGTTTTGAAGAAAAATATGTCATGTTTTCAAAGGAAATGATGTCTTGCGTAATGAAGTGGAAATTGCCTTGTATTCAAGAGAATTATTGCTTTGTTTTGAGAAGGAAAACATGTCCAAGAAAGATATTTTGTTTTGAAGAAGAAATGCTTCATAACCATATCCATGAAAATGATTAAAACACTACAGATATGCTATCATAGCAATGAAATACTCACCTACAAGAAGCATAATGGAAACCTACAGTAATGGAAAGCAATGAAAGAATTTTTGGTAGCCTATGCCTCAAATTGAGATATTTACTTTGAAATGAAAAAATAATGATATGCAAAAGGTTTGATACAACAAAGTCTTGTTTCATAAACACATACAAAGAATCTTTGTATAAAAATTTGTACTCGAAAAAAAAAAAAAAAATGGTTATGATAGAAACAAGGAATGTTGTGTGCCATATGAGTACAAAATAAAATTTGTGATTCAAGCCCAGTAATCATTGAAACAACATGTTTCAAATCAAACTTGTTCAATACATTTTCATTTGAAAAAAAAAAAAATTGAATTCAAAAGAACTTGTTTGTTAGAACGACAGCAGGAATTCTATCTATCTATATATATATAATAATAATAATAAAATTAGAAAAAGATGAATGCTACCAAAAACAAAGTTTTAAAGTTTGTTGGGATCCCAGGTAATCCATCTCGAATTGCAAAGAATTCGAAGTTACACCAAGTTTTGGATTACTCTCAAAGTTTCAATGTAACACATGGTAAAAATTGGTTCCTATCTGCAGAGTGTTGATACCGATTTTTTCTCCTCAAATTTGGGTTCAATGTAATTGACCACAACATGGGGGATTGTGCAACCAAATGTAGATAATTTGTCATGAAGTAAGCAATATATAAGGGACGTGATTCGAATTTCTTGAGAGAGAGATTTGAACACGAGGCAATAACTAATTTATATAACAAACCATTGATTGGCACAATGGTTTTAAGTTGAATAAAATTTCTTTGTCAAAGCCATGGGGTTTATACACAGAATTTATTCATTTTACAATTTAGAACATATTTCTTTTCCACTTAAAAAATCAATAATGCTTAATTATTTTTCTCAAAAAACTTGTAGAGAAGTTTATACACTGGAGTTGTGAAATCATTGCACATCAAAATTGTATATCAAGTTGTGCATCAAGTTGATACAAGAAATGAAAAGTTGTATCAAAGTTGTAGTGTCAACAAATATCGTTGAAAGGTATGAGCAGTTTCAATACCCTAGTCATCCTAAATATTTGACAGAGGATACATCAAAATGCTACTTGTTTTTGAAATATTACAGCCTTATAAGAAACTAGAAAAGGAAAGTCTCAGTTTCAAGTGAAGCAGTTTTAGGGTTTGAAATCAAATAAGAGCATAGAGATATCAATGGTTTGAAATTTTTACAGGGGATACATAGAGCCGCCATTTCATAGTCACATAGTTATCAAGCAAGGTTTTAAAGAAAAAAAATTGAAGCTAGGACACTCATGTACGCTTTGAATCTCACTTTCCAAAGTACTAATAAAACATAGCAAGCATATTTAGCATCTCATAAACTTGATTTTAACATAGACTTCATTTTTTTCTTGAATTTTGTCAAATATTCACAATGATATTAAATCATTCAACCATGTCTTTGAGGTATGAACCATCAAGGTTTGAAGTTCATAAATATAGTAAGGAAACTCTCAATTTACTTCAACAAGCACAAAAGCTACAATTTTCAATAAATTTCAAGGACATAATTGCAATGGCTAAGGAATTTGCAAGTACTTTAGATGGATTTATGGCCATAATTGGGAACCTAGATTTGCACCTTTCATAGGATAGTATTGCTCAAACTACAAGGTTACTTCAAGAAGGGGAAATGTGGTTTATGAATGCACAACCCAAAAATAAATATGGGTTCCCTTCCTCAAAAAATTGTAGTAAATTAACAAAATGGACATATGGGATCCCAAGAGAGTGGCTACAACATCCTTGGGATGAAATAGCAATTTTGATTATAAAATACATCACATGTAAAGGGAGATACAATACTATATTTTTATACCACATCAGATTGATGGAACATATCAACAAAGCCAAACCCATTAATTTTACATTCTATCTTCTCAAAAGTCTTACTAGGATGGTTGGGAATGTTAAAAGACAATCACTAAAAAGGAAAAAGAGTGTATGTCATTATGGTTTAATCCAAATGATAGTTCAAGATGAACTTCACAAACTCGATAGGAATTGGAGAGAATTTCTCATTGAGAATCATCTTGTTAAAGAAGGGAGAGAAAAGGATTGGATATAGATGGAAGAGGAATAAGTGAAGGAAATTTCTCCACTAGAGTCCATCAACGGACCAGAAAGAAAACTAGGATAGCTTACTATGAATATAAGAATGACAAGGGCTATGTATAGGCCAGAAGAAAGACAGAATAAGGAGAGACAAGATGAAGATAAGAAAACCATTGATCAATTTCGAAAAAGGTCAAGAACAAAACATCCTTCAGCTAATGCTTCCAATCAACAAATAGACCCAGCACAGTAGTAGCTTGCAAACAAAATAGAAAGAATTGAAGCTCAAGAAACTCATCAAAAAGAAGTTTATAAGGAGCTCTATGAGATCCTCCATGGAAAGGATGGTGCTAGTTATGAGGAATATGATGCCAAACATGGTGAATATGATATAATCCATGAAAAATATGATAAGGAGCCACTAGTACAATTGGAAGAGCCGGATGAATAGTTTGAAGAGTAATAAGTATAGTTTGAGCAGCCACATGTACAATTGAAGGAAAAGGCAAATTTTGAAGAAAGAGAAGAATTTGAACTTAAGAAAGAGGTAAACTTTGAAGATGAAGAAAATATTGAGGAGGAGATAGCAAGAATAATTCAAGAAGGAACCGAAAAAAAGACTTCTACAATTCTAAAGCATAAGAAAGAAAACAAAATGGAAAAGTTGAAGAAACAAATAGAGGAGATAGAAGTATGAGAAAGGTATATGAAATCATGAAATTATGAAGAACCAAAGCAAAATTACCATAAAATAAAATGACATATTGAAGAAAGAGAATAGGAAGCTAAAGAAAGATGGTATTTTGATATTTAAACAGGCATATAAGTGGTTTCAATAGAAGAAGGCACTAAAATTATTGAATCAAATTTATAGAGTGTGACTACTTATACAATAAGGATAACAACAAAAAGAAGATCATAGCCCAACACAATCTAATATTGATGTTCTCTTGAGGGTAGTACAAGATACATAAGATCCATGAACATTTTTAGATGGATGAGGACATGCAACATCTCCACTTTGGGGGAGATGTTGGATGCATTTTCTATGGTTATTTTTGCTTAGCCTAAACCCTAAATTCAACTTAATATACCCACCTTATACTTCATTTTTCCCATTTCATCCTTATTTTGGCTCCAAAATTCATGAAAAATGTATCCAAATTGTGCATTAAAGAAAATCTAAGAAATTTACCTCAAATGTTTTACAAATGCTCATTTGTTTGAATATATGCAAGACAATTGGGCAAAATACAAGACATGGGTTTTGTTACTTAAGACCTCATGGGTTTTGTTCCTTAATACCTAGACATGAAAAAACACCTTTTTGATTGAGCCTATATAGGCTCGTTCAAAGCGGCCATTTTTTTATGAAAATCCCTTACTTTTAGTTAAAATCAAATATGTTTTCATGTTTTTAGGGATTAAATCAGATTTCAAAGGCCTACAAGGGTGGAATTCCTCCCAAATAGATCCTTAAAATATTATTTTACTTTATGAAATGAGAAATCATAACATTTTTAGTTTTAAGAATTTGTATAAAGGCACCAAGTGTGTGAAAACTTAACACAACTTTGTATTTTTCATAACTCTGTTTTGAGAGCTTTGATATCAAACTTCTAAGAGTTGTGTTGTAGATTGACTTATGTATTTTTCTTCAGTCAATGAAGCTTTTTGAATTGTTGTAGTTGATAGTCTTCAATAGTTCTGGTTGCTTGAAGGTGGAGGGCCCCCACAGTCAACTCATGCACTTAGTTCTTTTGTTGTACATCAAGTGTGTTCCTGTATATATTTCATCATTATTTTAATGTTGCCTTATCTTTCTTTCCATGTAATTTCTCAAGTCATATTTTACATACTCATACTTCTCACTTTATACGCTCAAAATTTTCCATAACTAGCTTTTTAAGCTTGTTGTCCAAGCTTGTTTTATTGGTGGATTATACTAATTCAATTTGTTGTCCATACTCATTTAGATTATTATGTATACTTATTTTATTTTTTGTTCATAGCTTTCATTGTTCATAAGAAAAAATATCATAAGATGAGTGATGTGCATGAGATCATCTCATTGTTGAACTCAATAAAATATCAAAATGACCCTATCTTCTTCTTCCTAAAGAGAAAGGCCCTAATGCATGCTTGATTCATCAAGCTAGTATTGTCTTGTGACATCTTAGTTTTCCATGCTTTTGTAGATAATATAATGCTTTCATAGATTAGACATTGAATGGAAAGACAAGTCCATTGTTGGATGTTGCAAAAGACTAACAATGACGACCCAATTTGGAAATGCCTTAGTGCATGCAAGTTCCTCAAACTAGACTTATTTTGTCATTGTTTTCATTTCTTGTCAAACCCTTTCAAAGTATTTCATTTCAGTGTGCATTATATTTTCAAAAGCAACAGTATATGATAGTGTACAAGATCAAGAGTCAACCATTATGACCTTGGGAAACCAAAGAAACCAAGAAAGGTTGCAGCATCTGGGACATCGATGCATGCACGTCATTCAATTAGTTTTGGGTATATGTGTGTTTCATTTTCAAAGAAGAGTGATTGAATTGGTTTTATTTTAAAGTTTTGTCTTACGCTTTCTAATCTTGTTCCTTTGATTCTTGTAACTCTGGGACTTTAAATCTAAGCAATTAACTAGCATTTAGTAATAGCACTTAATCATAATCTAGCATTCCATTTTCATAAGTGACAATCAATCTAGTCTAAATTCTTTACATATTGTAGTGTGCTTATAAGTTTGTGATTACCCGGATTGATATAAATTTCATGTCGTAATATATTCCCTAGATTACCCTGACACTATCCATAAAGAGATCCATCGATATACCCTTTAAAAGGTCCTTCACTAAGGTTGAACTTCTTAAATTATTGAATATGCATTGTAACTGGACCTCTTTGGCTAACATTTGTTGGTTGATTAAAGAATGTGTTGCTCATACTATGTTTATAGAGAGGGTCTTTAGACATGAAGCTCGACATAAGAGGGTGAGGTATGATTAGTGACTTACCCATTATGGGTTAGGATTTGAGTACTCGCTTTTCATGGGTGATAAACAAAGAGAAATAAAGTTGCTCGCCAATTCGAGGTGCAAGGTACAAGTTGCTCACTTGATAAAGGAAGATGAGGGTCTTTAGACATGAAGACTCAAAAGGGCAAGGTATGGTTAGTAACTCACTCATCGTGGATGAGGAATGTAGTATCTCAGTTCAAAGGTTGGCATTGATTTATTTTATTACTCACTCCAATGAAGTTGCCTGTAATATTGATATTAGTTATGGCCCAGATCCTAGTCCCATTGATCCTACCAATGATCAATGTTATTAGTTACATTGTAAAAACATACTAAGAGACAATAGAGTCATTTATATGTTCACAAAATGTTCAATATCACACTAAATGATTAGGTTATAAATATAGGGTTGCAATAGTTATCTTTTCTATAGTTGGCATTTAATGTAGTTCAAAAATTTACTCCATTTGGAATATCTATGTTATGGGATCATTACTATTGTAAATCCTCATAAGTGTTTGGCATTTAATTCTCTTATTCTTTAGATGTTTTAAATTGTTTCCAATATTCGGTTAGGACTTTATTCTCTTGTTCCCCTTATCCTATTCACAAGGTCCTTCATGTCTTTGAGATCATCATTACTTTCCATGTTTGACTTGATATCATCTTTGAACTTTTGGAATTATACTTCTACTTACCACGTTTAGGATGTCAAACTTCCTTGCTATTATAGTTTTTATTCTTGCTTGTCATGATAAAATTTATATTTCGTATTTGGGAAAAAAATAAATGAGCACACCTTTAATCAAGCTTTGATCATTTTTTTCCTTATTATTAGCTTATATATTATTGATATAAATTATTTTGCTTACATAGATCATTATTTAAGACTAGAAGGTTGAGTTGGAGCCACTCATCTCTAACGACTTTTATACTAATTGAGAGGATCCTAATACATTATAAACTAAGCACTTTTAGTAAATCTTGTGACTCACTCTACTTGTTCCCAATAATCATGAAGGAGTGCAAGCCAACACCACCATCATGCAAATCAACTTGTGAGAGAGCATCATGAACTTTCACATAGTTCCCTCTCAATGCTTTTCCCAACCATTGAATAATAAGTTCGATCTGACAATCTTTAAAATAAAGAAACTTTTAAAATAGATAATAGATAAAAAGTTAAGGTGTAGTATAACTAATAGATGAAATGACTTTTTTTCGCTGGAATCCGGTGATACAATTTCAAGCAAGACTATGATTTTTTATTGTTTAAAATATTTTTTTGAATGCATAAATGGATTTAGTACCTTGAAAAACTAATGGGGCTCTAGAATTATGCAGATTAAACAACTTAAACTTAAAGTTTTTAAAAATATTTCCGAAATTTTGGTTAAAATTGACAAAAAAAAGGTCATTTCATTTATTAATTAGACTTTGCTAAAAATTAACATGTTGTAACCTTAATTATTAATATAAATTGAACTAAAACCACATAATAATGTGGAGGATGATCCTCCTATGATTTCACTAATTCCTATGAAACTTTATACTACTGGTTTTTTTATTGCTTTTTACTATGTGGTTCACGGTCCCTTCAGATCAGTGACCACTACGTACATAGAATATTTGTACTAGGTAGATCTACCCAAAAAGATTGCTTCTTGCTAACTCAACCACAAAGACTGGCCTCAAAAGTGTCGAGAGAATGGAACTCGTGACCTCTCCATAGCAACAAAAGTGCTTTAGTTGACATAGACTTGATTAATTGGGCTAACCCCTCAAAACTAATTTTTAAATGTTAATATTAATTTGCTTGATTTGCAATTAATACTAATCACTTGGTTTTATTAACCACTCAGGTCTAAGAGTTGCCTTGTAAGCTCGTTTAAAACAGAAGTAATTACATGGAGAAATGAGGGTAATAAAAAATTGAAAAGGAGAACCAGAAATCATGGCAAAGCGCATTAAACGGAAGCTTACAAAACTGTCAATTAAAACATTAAAATAGAGGAGACTTCATTTAAAACAAAACTACCAGTTAAAAGAACTCATTGTAGCATTCTACCCTCACCAGTGAACTGATTTCTCGCATCTTGATTCTTTCTCCAACTTTTCAATGAAACGGCGTTTTATAGAATCTTTCACGATTTGCAAATTGTTCCCACTTGTTAAATTCTATTTTTTTTGGTTTACTAACAGTTAACTATTAAATGAATATTAATCTTATGGCCGATTTTTGTTCAATCATCTAATATTACATCTCAAGGTGCAAAATGGTGCAAAATGGCACTTGAGGCAGTGTTTCTAAAAAAAACATCTTATGATGTAATTAATGCGAATTTGATTTTACGAATTATATTTTTTTATTAAATCATATGAAATTTAAAAAATACTATGAAAAAGCATTTTAAAAACTTTAATTTATAATTAAAATAATTTTTTTTATACATTTAATATTAATGTTAGTCACACTTTTTTAATTAAATAGCATGAAATTTGGTGAATACTCATAGGAAATCTTGAAAGCATTTAAGAAAGAAAAGAAAGTTCAAGCAATACTTTTTTTCAAGCAAATAACTTGGTATGGTGCAAGGCCTTTCTGCTTGGGCTTATTATATGGTATGTTGCAAGGCCTTTTTGCTTTGTTTTATTATGTGGTTTTGTTAGTCTCTGTTTATATGGTGCAAGGCCTTTTTACTTAGTCATATTATGTGGTTTTGGTGGTCTCTTTATTTATATGGTGCAAAGCTTTTATGATTAGTCTTATTATCTGGTTTTGTTTTAGTCTTATTTGTGACCCCTTTATTGTATGCCATGCATACTTTATGGAACCTTGGAACCCCTAATCAAATAGCCATACATAAAATAATAATCAAATATCCATACATAAAATAATAGAAGAATGGGTAATGTGATTCTTTTCTTATCATCGTCCCTTGGAATCTCTAAACAAATCATTGTACTTTATGGAACCTTGGAATCCCTAATCAAATATCCATACATAAAATAATAGAAGAATGGGTAATGTGATTCTTTTCTTCTCATCGTCCCTTGGAATCTCTAAACAAATCTTGAATGTTTGGTTATGTGATTTTTTTTATGGGTTACTTACTTCACCTTCCTTTGGAATCCCTAATAAAAATATACACAAGAACACATAAATAAAAGCAAAAGCATACATAAAATTTTAGTCCATGGATCTTTACTTTGCGAAAATTATTAATATTTTATGCGTTACTTCACAATCCCCTTGGAATCCCTAATAAAATCTACACATGAACAGAAAGAAAAGCAAAAGCATACACAAAATTTTAATCCATGGATAGTTACTGTGCAAAAAGTATTAATTTTTTTTAAACGAAGTTTCATGAAAAATAAAATTAATAATAATTTAATTTTAAAGTTATGATAATGTAAGATATCACACTAGTATATGAATTTTTTTGTGTTTGTAAGCTAAATTATTTGGTTTATTCAATGATTTGATTATTAATGTTTATAAAGACATACATACTTTATTCTTTTTATTTGAATTTGTAACCGTTTAGAAATAGATACATGCTCTTAAACATTAAGCTCATTCAAATTGTAAACGTATATTAGAAGAAGAAGTAGAATGATTGGACAATTGATATATTAAAAGGGGAAATAAAATAACTAGAAAGATAAATATAGTTATTTTGTAATTAATTAATCACTGCACTCTACAACCCAATATGAGAAAGATGTTGTCTATATTTAAAAATAAGAAAATAATACTTGTGTTAACAAATTAAAAAATAACAAAAAATATGAGATATATTAATGAACATCTTTTGTTTGAATTGTTGTCATGGACTTTTTTAGGGAGTTTAGTTGAACTAGTGTTTATAGGGAGATATGAGATTGATTTTGGTGAACTCAAAGTAACTCTTTATTTTGACAATCAATACAAGGTACTTTAATTCACAAAACCAAAAAACAATGTTAAGCATAAATAAAATAAATCAATTTTTATCTTAATTCTACATCAACTTTATATAGCAAGAAAAAGTAACAAGGAGTAAATAAAATAAATTTTGAGGAAAAAAAAGTAAAGGAGAAATAAAATAATGAGGAAAATAAATATAGTTATTTTGTAATTAATTAATCATTGAGAGAGGTGTTCTACAACCCAATATGAGGAAGTTGTTGTCTTGTAATGTTACATTTAATCTTAGCCTGGGGTTGGGATCTGGGACTAATAATAAAGCATAATTAATTGGGCTTTGGCTCCTCAACTTTGCAATGTCCAAGAAGGTGAAGTGCTTACAAAGCTTTGATTATTCTCGAGTGGTTATGGATTGGTTCTCGGGGATCGGTGCATTACAAAACTTGCCCCTAAATCCTTGGCAACAAAGAATTCACCAATTACATGAATACTTTTAGGAGCTAGAGGTATCACATGTCCACAGGGAACAAAAGATCAAAGGAAACATCACTTCAACTTGTAGGACATTTACAGAAAAAGTCGACGATGTCCTCAGGGTAAATGCCAACACCATTTTATGAAATTGAAGTTGTTGTAATCGTTGGGACCTTTTCTATTTTCATGTTTAACTGTTTTATGTTTTGGATTGGTAGAATGTTATAGTTCTTGATAGGCATGTCTAGGAGGTTGTAATTGAACAATAACTTGTATACTTTGGTTTCAATGAAATAACAAGTATGTGATTTTTTACGTGAAAAAAAAAAAAAAAAAAAAAAAAAAAAAAAAAAAAAAAAAATTTGTTACATTTGAAAATAATAAAATAATATTTATGTTAACAAAAAAATATAATAATAATAATAATAAATAATCAATGTCATAAATGAAAGGAGTGATGTGGGGGAAGGAAAAAATGAAGCTTTGCGGTTTCTCGAAGCCTCTCCGGTCATGTCATTTTCAGCGGTCGAAGGATTGAAGTTTAGGGTGTAGGGTTTAGGCCGGTTTAGCAGTTATGGGTGTTGAGTCAGATATGCATGTTATTCAGCTAGAGAAAATGGTGGACCACATGGAGGACTCACGATATTTGGGTCTGATTTTAACAACCTGGACATCGTTGTCTAGTGAGGTGGCAGTTTAGTAGACAGATGGCATGAAGGAGGACGATGACTTGCCAATGCATCAACTTAAAAAGGAGGTTCGGTTGAAAGTTGAGAAGGAGTCTCACCTAGGGTTAGTGCAAGAAGGAACCTTGGTTTTGCAGGATTGAAAATCCTTGCTAAAGACTATGGATGTGGATATCGAGGGTTTACAATCCCTAGAAGGAAATGATGTTGCATAGTACTTGCATTTTTTGAAAATGTAGCAAGAAAATCTTAGCTTGACTTTTCCTTGGTCAAACTAGAGATAATTCGATTTTCCACATCAACAAAAATCTTGGAGGTAGTTAACTGAGGTGACATGTCACTTGTCACTCAGTTAACTCAGTTAATTTGAGTTGGAGGGCTTGAGTTCAGTTAAGCATGAGTGATTGCTAATTTGTAGCAATCTAATTCAGTTATATTAAGTTGTGTTTATATAAACTAGTTCTAATTGTTGGAGGAACTAGTGGAATGTCAGTTATGTAGTGTGACTTCAGTCTAACTCAGTGATCACCGAGTAAACTGATCAATCATCCCAAAATAGTGAATGCATGCAAAGAATTTGAGTTACCCAGTTGAGGTGGAGATTCCAAGGCAATGTAACATCAGTTGTAGACTATTTTCGAGTGTACATGTGTTGCATGCAACGTGATGATCAACCTGAGGAATTACTCAATCCATTTTGAAGAAATTCCTAATTAGTAAGGGCCTAATTTCTCAAGGAATTGCGCAAGGAAATAGGGGATCAAGCAAAGGCATAAATTGACTAAGTATGGGTCAGATCTTCTCAGTGAGAAGAGAGATAGGTTATTCACTTGCAGGGTGTGCTCAGTTGAGTGAAGCAATTGTAATACATCTTTATTCATCAGATTAATGCAAGCACGCGTTGGGATTTTTAGCAGATTTCTTTCCCCGAGAAAAATACTATGTGCATGTGTGTTATTTCTTATTTCTTGTTTATGATTTGTGTTCTAGATTGTGACTTACTTTCTCTAGAGCAGTAAAGTATGTTTGTGTCTTGTGATTTTGATTAAAAATTCATGAGAATTTTCAAATGTACACATAATTTCAACATGATATCAGAACTAGATTCACATTTGAGCAGGAATTTCGAAGTTGTTTCTCAAGAGGTTTGAATTTCCGGTTCAATGTAGCAGGATCTCTTCATAGTTCGGAAGATGAGTTTCAACAGGTTGAGGCTAGAGTATGCCTTGGAAGGAAAATATAATTTCATCGCATGGAAGGATCGCATGTAGGTGGCATTGGATGACAATGGATTACTAGAATACATCAAGATAGATGTTGTAAGACCAGGGAAAGCCAATGTCCAGAACCTAGCCCAATGGAAGAAATATGTATCCAAGGTGAGGAGAATATTACCGGAGGGAGTACGGGACCACATTATCACAAATCTATGCAGGAAAGAAACTCTTTATGCAATGTGGCAGGCACTAACATATATGTTCCAAAATAGTAGCGACCACAAGAAGTTGGCGCTTAAGGATAAACTTTGAAACATCAAGATGCAGAAGAATAACACTATTCAACAGTATCTGAGCAGGTTCACACAATGTCATGATGAACTTGCAGGAGTTTGTGTTACCATTTCAGATGACGATTTGGTAAGCCTAGACCTTCTAGGCCTTCCCAAGAGTTGGCATAGCTACCAAGATTCAGTGAATGGGAGGGAGAAACTGTTGAATTGGGAACGCTTATGGTTTGATTTGGTACAACAGGAAATAAGGCGGGATACCAGAGATGGGACTTCATCCAAGGGTGAGGATGAAGAAAATTATGCATTGGTTGGAAAGGGAAAGAAGGGAAAAGGGAAGAAATCTCAAACCAAACAAGAATCTAGCCGAGGGGGCAAGAAGAAATATTTGTCCATATTTAATTGCTTCAATTGTCATGAATTTGGGCATTATGCCACGAAGTGTCCACACAAAAAGGAAAGAAAGAATACCTCATGAGGAGGAACAGGTGAAGCTTTGGCTTCATAGTTCGAGCTTGACTTTACCCTTATCACATGCATGGCGAGCAAAGTGACGGGGAGAGTGTGGTACCTGGACTCTAGTGCCTCATTCCACATGACAATGTGTAGAGATTTTTTCAGTGACCCGAAGGAGAAAGATCTCCAGATGCACATCGACATGGGGGACGACAGAAGGTACAACGTGACCGGGATTTATATAGCCACCTTTCAGAGGGAGTCGGGCTCCCCTACCAGACTCAAAGATGTCATGTTCGTTCCGGGCCTAAAGAAAAATATCATCTTTGTTGCAGTTTCGGAAGACTGTGGTTATGATGTGATCTTCAGCAAAGGAAAATCATTCCTGAGACACATAGCCACAGGACATGTGAAGTAGATCGAGGTTCGTGTGAAGAACCTATATAAGCTAGATGTGGAAGGTTGTGCTGCATCAAGCACTAGGGCAGAGAAGGTGCAGAGTCGTGACGTCGGTGAACTTTGGCACAGAATACTTGGCCATTTGCACCATGGTTCCTTGAAGATCATGCAACAAATAATCATAGGCCTCCCCAAAGGAGCACTTGAGCAACATGATGCATGCAAGGGATGTACCTTTGGGAAGAACACAAAATCCACATTCTGTGATCTGGATAGTAAAGCACATGCAATCCTTGAAAGGATCCACTATGATGTTTGTGGACCTTTCTCGACAGCCTCCATTTCCAAACATAAGTACTATCTTATATTTGTTGGTGATTTCACATAGAAGTGTTGGATCTTCTTGATGTGAAAGAAAGATGAGACATTCTCCAAGTTCATAGAATTTAAGACACTAGTTGAGAAAGAAACTGGCAATAAGGTGAAGGCTCTCAAGAGCGATAATGGAGGTGGGTACGTGTCGAATGAATTTAAAAAAAATTGTGTGAAAGAAGGCATTCAATGAGAATTTACAGCACCCCACAACCCACAAAAAAATGGGGTGGATGAGAGAAAGAATCGTGGCATTGTGGGAGCAGTAAGGGCGATGTTGCATGACCAAGGCCTACCTCTACATTTGTGGGATAAGGCATGCAACACAATAGTCTATTTTCATAATCATAGTCCTCATCAGAGTTTGGGCATGATTACAGTGTAGGAGGCTTTCTCGAGAAGAAAGTCGGAAGTGTCACACTTCAGGATTTTTGGAGCCTCTGTTTACTACCATGTCACCAAAGAATCAAGGAAGAAGCTCGATTCGACAATAGAGTTGGGGGTATTTTTGGGTTACACAGAAACTCCTCACAACTACTATGTGTACCTACCATCCCTCAAAATGATAGTTGTGTGAAGGGATGTAAAGTTTGATGAGGAGAAAGTGATGTGATGCTCTCTTGAGAGGGAGCTTCAGATCCCACCAGAAGAGGAGATTTTAGCTCCAAATGAGGAACCTCAGGAAGTTGTGGAGTAGCCACAAATTGAGGAGCAGAGAGTGGAGACATCCACTCAAGAAGAACCATCCAGAGAAGGCAGGAAAATAACTAGGGAAGTTGAAATACTTGTGCAGGATGCGAGGGAGAATGTGGGTGCTCCTTCAAATTAGCGCAGGAAGAGAAGGTCACCTGATCAATACACTGTCTACATGGCTCTAATGACTGAGCTTGTAGATACTGAGCCATCCTCTTTCGAGGAACTAGATCCACCTATATGGGTTGATGCAATGGTGGAGGAATAAAAATCCATTGTAAAGAACAGTGTTTGGGAAGTGGTCCCAAGACCAGCAAATAAATCAGTTGTGGGTTCAAGATGGATATTCAAGGTTAAGCATGCAGCAGATGGAAACGTAAAAAAGTACAAGGCCATATTTGTGGCCAAGGGGTACTCTCAAGTTGATGGAATTGACTATGAGGAGACCTTTTCTCCTATAGCAAGGTACTCATCCATTAGATCAATTCTTGCTCTGGCTGCACAGATGGGGTGGAAGATCCACTAAATGGATGTGAAAACAACATTCCATTAAGCAACCAAAAGGCTTTGAGACATTTGATCAGGAGTCTCATGTGTGCAGACTCAAGTGAGCATTGTATGGTCTCAAACAAGCACCCCATGCTTGGTACACCAGGATCGATAACTATCTCACCAGTTTGGGCTTCACCAAAAGTGAGGCGGATGCAAACCTCTATCATATATTGGTAGAAGGTAAATTTCTTATTATTGTCTTATATGTTGATGATTTGATTTTAACTAGTGATGAGCAGCTGATCAGATCTTGCAAGGAGGACCTTGCAAGAGAATTTGAAATGAAGGACATGGGTCTCATGCACTACTTCCTCGATTTGGAAGTATGGAAAGGCGATGGGGAATTGTTTGTCTCTCAAGGAAAGTATGCCAATGAGATACTTCAGAGATTCTGCATGGATAGTTGCAAACCCATGGAGACACCTCTAGCGACCAGCTAGAGGAAGGAAGATGCCACTTCAAGTGAAGAAGTGGATGCAACCATTTATCGGAAACTTGTGGGTTCACTGATGTACCTTGTGAACACATGACCAAATATGTGCTATGCAATCAACCAACTCAACCAAGATAGGGTTAGTCCAACCAAATTATTTTGGAAGGAAACTAAGCATGTTCTTCGGTACCTCAAAGGCACTACCCAGTTTAAACTATGGAACAGACAAATAGAGAGAGTGAAGTTGTGTGGCTTCACAGATGCAGATTGGGCAAGGATTCCATCAGACCGAAAGAGTATATCCAGTGGAATTTTAAGAGTTGGGTCCGTAGTTGTTTCCTAGTACAACAAGAAGCAAATATTTGTGGTGCTCAACTTGGCAGAAGCATAATACATGGCTGCAAGTCAAGTAGCATGTGAGGCGATCTAGATAAGAAAGATACTTATGGGACTATTTGGTCAGATAATGGATCTAACCATGATCCACTATGATATACAGAATTACATCAAGCTCTTTGAAAATCATGTATTTCATTATCGATCCAAGCATACAGATATTTGGTATCACCATTTACATGACTGTGTGCAGAGGTGGAAACTGTTACTAGAATACATTCCTACAGAGGAACAAGATGCTGGAATTTTAACAAAGGCCTTGTCAAGAGGGGAGTTCGAATTCCATGGGGGCAGGATAGGAGTGGCTGATAATCCCTTTCTTGCTGAGAAGAAGTGTTGAAAATGCAACAAGAAAATTTCAAATTGACTTTGCCTTGGTCAAACTGGAGATAATTCGAATTTCCACATCAACAGAAATCTCGAAGGTAGTTAACTGAGGTGACATGGCACTTGTCACTTAGTTAACTCAGTTAATTCTAGTTGCAAGGCTTGATTTCAGTTAAGCATGAGTGATTGCTAATTTGTAGCAATCTAATTTATTTATATTAAGTTGTGTTTAGTTAAACTAATTCTAATTGTTGGAGGAACTAGTGGAAGGTCAGTGGTGTAGTATGACTTCAGTCTAACTCAGTGATCATCCAGTTAACTGATCAATCAGCCCAAAATAGCTAATGCATGCAAAGAATTCAAGTTACCCATTTGAGGTGGAGATTCCAAGGTAGTGTAACATCAGTTGTAGACTATTTCAAAGTGTATAGGTGTTGCATGCAACATGATGATCAACCTGAGGAATTACGCAATCCATTTTGGAGAAATTCCTAATTAATAGGGGCCTAATTTCTCAAGGAATTACGCAAGGAAATGGGGGCTCAAGCAGAGGCATAAATTGACTAATTCTGGTTCAGAGATTCTCAGTGACTAGAGAGATACATTATTCACTTGCGAGGTGTGCTCAATTGAGAAAAGCAATTGTAATACATCCTTATTCATCATATTAATGCAAGCATGCATTGGGGTTTTTAGAATATTTCTTTCCTCAAGAAAAATATTGTGTTCATGTGTGTTATTTCTTATTGCATGTGTTATGATTTGTGTTCTAGATTGTGAATTACTTTGCACAGAGTAGTAGAGTAGGTTTGTGTCTTGTGAATTTGATTAAAACTTCATGAGCAGTTGTAAATATACACATAATTTCTACAGAATTCACCTCTAAACATGGATGAAGTCAAGGTTCAGCCAGAAGCCCCATCTCATACCGAAGCGGGGAGACAAGTAGTTGATGATCAAAAGGGGAAGAACCCTAAAGTTTCTTTGGGGAATCAAGTCATCACATCTGAATCAAGGGCAGTCGCGTTATTGCATTCCAATGATGTAGTTAAAAAATAAAACCCTTGTCAGTTAGTAGTGTTTGGGCATGCAGAAGCAAATCCATACCCTTCTAGAGAAAAGGAAAAAACCCAAAGGGAGTAGGATATCCTAAAGGAGGTGCCCAATTCCTACAAAAAAGGAAAACGAGCAAGGCCTCAAATTTGAAAGAAGCAAATGAAAATTTGGTTTTAGAAGAAGATATGCCTTCAAACGAGGTGATGGATATGTCGAAGAGGGTGATTGTAGGTCGGGACATAGGTCAGAATTATCACAAGATTTCTTGCGAAAGTGGACGGAAAAAGCATGGAGTGGAGTAGTCGATGAAACCCCAAAGGTGGTTTCCTTATTTCATGGGTGGTTTATGGTTGAATTTCAGTCGGTAGAAGTAGCTCTGAGGGTCCTTAGTAATATTTGAAGTATTAACTCCACTTGAGCCCTTTTGAAGAGATGGCACCCATTGTTCGATGCCAGCTGAGAAAAGATTGACTTGGTTCCAGTTTGGGTTAGGATGTTGGGGATTGTCCCGCAGCTATGGACTCCGAAGTTTTTCAAAAGAATCAACAATAAGTTGGGTACCTTCCTTAAATCGGATGTGTCTTTCCTAGAAAGTGTAAGGAAACCCATGGCTCAAATTTTGGTAAATATGAACTTTAGAGAAGGTTTTCTGGATGAGCCAAACATCAACTCTAGAGGTTATTCCAACTACCAATTACTGGATTATGAAGGTTAACCATTTCGATGTCGTCGATGCCATAAGGCAAGGCACATCCTTAGATATTTCCCAATCCCCTTATTCAAGAAAGTATGGTCGTTGGGAAATGAGGAATGAGGATGAGATGAGAAGATCTCGGGAAAAAAATGCATGTCAAATGAAGGTTTTTTCTGCAGATCTAAGGGTGGAGGCGAGCATAGGGATGAGGAGGATTTCATGGCTACATAAAAAATGGAGCATAAGGACGGTGTGATATTTTATCAAATGGACATAAAGGAACCTCAAAAGGACCACAAAGGAATGGACCATGAAGGAGCTTCACCTTCTATAGGGGCCAATCTCTTGGGTAATTGCTCTTCCTCACTTATGGTTAATAATTTAATTCATTCTATGGATTCACTTGATATGGTTGCTAGTAATAGTCAATATGATATATATATATGAGTCATTGGTCTCCTCCCCTCCTCCCATTGTATTTATGGTTTCTTGTCCTTTCCCCTCTTCTACAAACTGTACTCCTTCCCTAAAACTACAACCTGTGAGAATCAATAGGATCTGCCGAGTCTCCTTATGTCATATAACCTTCATCTCAAGAATGGAAAGGGGGATACCCTGGAATGTGTTGGAGGCCTTGGAAAACTCTCTACAGTTAAATATGGTGGTAAGATGAGGGGAACAAAGCCTTATATGACCAAGGCCAAAGACAAGGCCAATCAGGAAGTTGCAGATGGAAAAAACAAGTCGATTGATGGGGTTCTTAGAGCTTGGAAAACCTCTAACCTCACAATATCATAATTTTTATATCCTTTAACTACAAGGGCTTGGCCAATCCATCTAAAATGTTGGCCCTTAAGAGCTTGGTGAATGCAGTTAAAGTGGATGTAATTTTCTTACAAGAAACTTTAGCGAAAGGGGACCTTTTCAAGAGTGTTTTGGAATCCATTTTCCCTGGTTGGAGGTTTGTAGCATCAGATGCTAAAGGCATCTTGGGGGGGCTAGATATGGTTCTAAATCCAAAAACTATAAAACTTCTAGTGTCCTTGGGGGTGGACTTGTTTTTGGGAGTTGACATTTAATCTATTGATTTGGATAAGGAACTGAAGATTGTAAATATATATGTCCCATGCCATGATAGAGTGCCTTTCTGGGATGGATTGATGGCCAGATATTTCATGAAAGAAAATAACCTAGTTTTGGGGGGTGATTTAAATTTCTCCTTGGGAGCATCGAAAGTTTGGGGTCGTCACTCACATACGAATGTCCGGGATAGGTAATTCAGACATTTGTTGGAGGCCCATAAGCTTGGTGATGTGGATATGATAAAAAACCATCCTACGTGGAGAAATTGGCGATATGGAGAAGATAAGGTGGCTAGAGGGATTGACCGCTTACTAGTGGTGGAGGCACTAATGGAGACGACTCGTATGTTTTGCCAATGGATTGGAATAGGGGGGGAATCTGGTCCTGAACCCATATTCCTTGAACTCGGAGGGAGTAAAAACAATCCTGGCAGTGTTTTTAAGTTCAACCCCTCTTGGTTAAAATATGATTCATTTCAAAAGTTGTTAAATGAGAACTGGATTCCCTTTGATCCAAATCAGGGGATCCATGGCTGATCAATTTGCAACAAATTTGAAGAAATTCAAAAAGGAAATTGTTCAATGGGCTTTATAGAAAAATCAAAGGGACAAATAAGCCCTTATAAATGTTGAAAGGGAGTTGGATAGCTTGGAACATTCTAAAGGATGGGGTTATGTCACTGAGGAGGCCAAGCAAAGAGTCTTTTTTTCTTAAAAAGGAAAGAAGAAGGATTTTGATAACAGAGAAGAACTATGGAGACCAAATAGTTGGGATAGTTGGCCTCAAAGTGTTGATGACAACACAAAATTAGAATTTTGCCAAGGGCCGAAAGGTACAAAATACTATTTGGGAATTGGACAGCCCAACAAGACGCACGTTGTCATCCTTTGAGGATTTATCCAGGCTCGGGGTGAGTCATTTTAGTATTCTTTTCAAGGCCCCACATGAAGTGTCTACTATAGAGATAATTCGAAAGACCCAACCTTGCCCTCACTTTGTAGACCTTGAGGCAAATAAGGATCTTATGGAACCAGACTCCATGGTTTCCCAAAAGACAAAAGTCTAGACCTATACAGTTGGACAATGGATTTTTTATGGGTTTCTATGAGATCTTGGGTGGTGACCTCCTTAGAGTAATTGGAAAATCTCAATCAACTGGGTATATCATTCCTTCCTTCAACTCTACATTTATTTCCTTAATTCCTAAAATTGATGACCCGCACTACTTAAATGATTTCAGACCTATCTCTCTTTGTAACTGCATTTACAAAATCATCACAAAGATTATAGTGAACAAGTTGAAGTCGGTCCTATCTAATAGAATTTCTAGTGAACAATTCACTTTTATGGAGGATAGACAGATTCATGAAGCAATCAAGGTCGCTTAAGCAATCCTTCATGGTCTGAAATCTCGAAGAGAAAGGAAATGGTTATTAAGATTGATTTATCAAAAACATATGACCGAGTGACTTGGTGTTATGTCAGGCTACTACTTACTCATTTGGGTTTTGATGTGCCATTCGTAAACTGGGTTATGAGTTACTTGTCATTGTATAATTTGTTGTTTTTATTAATGGTTCTACATCTAAATTCTTTTAATCTCAAAGGGGTCTCAGGCATGGCTTCCCTCTTTCGCCCCTGCTCTTTCTGTTGGTTGTTGAGGGCCTGAATAGGCTATTAAAGGAGGAAAAAAGAATGGGCAACTTGCAATGTATCTAGGTGATTGAAAACCCGACTATTACTCATTTGTTGTTCATAAATTATATATTGTTGTTCTTTGATGACACATATTG
This sequence comes from Pinus tabuliformis, assembly GCA_031772625.1. Lineage (NCBI taxonomy): Eukaryota > Viridiplantae > Streptophyta > Pinopsida > Pinales > Pinaceae > Pinus > Pinus tabuliformis. The sequence goes on from CM062805.1 coordinate 409,234,934, forward strand.
AGATATGGCTTCTATTAAGGTGGTATTGAGCTTGTTTCAAAAGGCAACAAGGATGTTGGAAATGAGCAGAAATATTCACTATCCCCAAATGGTATGACCAGTGACCGTGTCTCATATGTGTAGGTTTTAAACCTGTACAGAAATTACTTACAAATGAATTCTTAAAAACAAAAAATATACAATGGCGAGAAACACAAAACAAATACACAGATATTTCCCCTCAATCCCAAAACCAGGACTACCATATTGATTTTTCATTATTTTCCTTTCAATGTTAAAATACATATATATACATGTCGAAGCATCCATAAACCCCAATCCATTAACCCTGGTTTAGAACATAACCATATTTCCCTTGACCGGATCTACAAAATACCATGGGCAGAAAACTATCATGCCCAAAACCATGTGTGAAATCCATGCACAAAACCATAGGTAAGTCCAACCACCTAAAATAGGGTCCAAAAAAAAAAAATTGCCTGGTTTAACGAAGGGGACGCAGGCCCCTCCCTCCCTCTAACCCCCCTTGGAAAAATCATGGAAAGAATATAACAGACACCCAACATTCTCCCACTTGTTGTTTTCTTTCCACAAGGGGCCACAGGATAGATTAGTCATGGGTCCATCCCTGCAACACCTGTTGTTTATCTACAACAAGAGAACTTCTCAGTGCTCACAGACTTTGTCAATGCATCTGCAGTATTCTTCAAAGTGTCCACCTTTACCAGAAACACATTTTTTTCCTCAACCATATCCCTCAAAAAGTGATACTGAACATCAATGTGCTTTGTCTTTGAATGATAAGCAAGTTTCTTTGCTAAGAAAATTGAACTTTGGCTATCACAGTCTATCCTTATAGCTCGATGTACTAACCCTATACTTGAACATAATCTCTGCAACCAAATTTCTTCCTTGCTTACATGAGTGGCTACCATGTATCCTGCTTCTGTAGTTGAAAGTGACAGTACAGACTGTCTCTTGCTCATCCAAACGACTGCACCTTGAAATAGGTTAAACACATACCCACTTGTAGATCTTCTCTGATCCAAATCTCCAGCCCAGTCTACATCAACAAAGACATGGATGTCCAAAACTTTGTCCAATCCTAGTCTTCCTTGGTAGCACAAACCATAATCACTAGTGCCACGCAAATACCTGAAAACCCGCTTCACTGATGTCCAATGCTCCTTCCCTGGTTTTGACATAAATCTGCTCACTGCATGTGGAATGTCTGGTCTAGTACAAACCATTGCATACATTAGGCTACCAATTGCACTTGCGTATGGAACACAGGACATGTCCTCTTCCTCTTCTTGTGTCTTGGGACACTGTTCAGCAAATAACTTTACACCTACAGTAATAGAAACCTTCACCGGTTTACTATCCTGCATATTAAACCTTTGCAGTATTGTCTCGACATACTTCCTCTGGTTTAACGAAAGCTTCCTCTTTTCCCGATTGATGAGCCCCAAATTTGGTAACTTGTTGGGCTCATTTGGCCTAATTATCCTTGTTCAATTCTTCATTTTCATAGCTTATGCATTATTTTTCAGTGTGTTTATGTCATTTGTACGAATAAGGGTAGTCACTCTTCCTAGGTGGCTAACACGTGCTCATTTCAGGTTTTTTGACACATGTTGGAGCAAAAGCGAGCAATCATGGGCTAGAAGACAGCCAAGCTTGGGGTGAGGATTCGTAGGGGGGTTGTCTATGGCATTAAATAGCCTTACTCGGGATCTTCACCCCCAACTCCGAGCTCCAAAGGCCACCAAAACCGGATCTAGAAGGCAGCCAAGCAGATTTTGGAAGGAGCTGTCTACTCACAGTTTGGGCAGCCAAGTCCCATAGATTTAGGAGGCCAGCTAGGGCCCTCGTGGTGTACAAATTTTAAGGCCTCAGCCTTCATGAGGGAATTTTGGAAACCATTGCATATTTTGCACTACAGTGCTGTTAGCTCTACTTTGTTCTCTTGTAGCCATTTTGGGCATAACTCTTGACTTATGACTATTTTTTGATAATGAGAAGCAGTCCGATTTGACATCAACTCTGAGTTTTCTATAGGAGCCATAGCTCTCAGGGTTGGGCCCAACCTGAGAGCCTAGGGCTTCCTTTTTGTATTGTTACCTTTCCTTTATGCATCGTTGTTCTCCTTTTATGCATTTGAAACGTATTTCAATTGGGCAGATTTAGTTGTGTTGGTTAAATAGGTCACTGTTTATGAATAGAATTGCTTCAGATGTTTAACATGGATTGGTAGGATAATAACAGGAAGAAGCTCCAAAAAAGAGTCAACAACACTCTCTGTTTCGCCTCATCCTTATTAGATCAGGGGCTGGAACTGAAGAAACAGTGTTGCCCCAACAAAAACACTAGTTTGCTTGACCATGCAATCCTTAGTGTACTGTTTTCATTTGCAGAAGTTAGTTATGGGTTCAGATCTCTGAAATGTTTCTTTGCATGATTGATGTACATGGTTTTCTTTCCAAATAAATTTGTTGTTCATTCGTTTTATTGACAGTTATATTAGATTAGCTAGGACTTTGATTATTTGTAAGATGTTGTTGATTCGGTTAAAGGTACATTGTGCAGGGCATCTCTACCACTCTCTCATCTGCCTAAGCTTCATCAGAGCCAGCTATTCCATCTCCTAGCTAGGTTCCTCGTCTCACATCTATCCTCTTGCCCACGTAACCCTACCTTTTTGTGCAATCATTGTTTCAGCCTTCTTTGAGCCAATTTAGCCATCTACACCTTCTAACCACTCCATCCACCTGTCCCTGGGCCACTTCAGACCCCTATCCTACCTCCATATCCATTCATGCATCTTCCCTCACTCACCCATCCTCCAAGATCCAATTTTTAAACATCCTGTAGAAATTTCTGAACATCCTGTAGAACCCCTGCAGACTTCCTGTAGAAGCTTACAAATGAGGTTTCTTGATAGCCAAACTTTGTGAAACTCTCTGGAAGGGTGTTAGGGACTCCTTAGACCCTCTCTGAACCTTCCCGGCCTCTTCCAAGCATTTCTCCTCCTTGATCCACCCCTACACAGTCAAAGAACAGTGAAAGCATATGCATGATGAAACTGACGACTTAATCAAAAATACAAAAAGATGTTTTCTTCAAATAGAGGTAGTCTAGACACATGTATTTTACCTTCATAGAAGTAATGGCATCTCTTCCAGTAGTTTGCATTCTCTCCTTTGCATCAGTAGGACTAGCTGGTAGAATTAGGGTTTGCTAGGGTTTGCGTTACTTTTTGGCTTTCAGTTCTTTCCGCAAGTAGATTAGCTTCCTTTGAGTTAGCTTTCGTCCATCAGTTAAAAAGCTTCTTCTAAGAGCTCATAGAAGTTGGCTTAAGCCCCTAGCGGACTTGTGCCAGCTGACCAAGTGACAGTTGCGGCAAGAGCTAGTACTTGTGCATACAGCACCGTCGCTTCCAAGTTTGTTACGAACTACCGGGTTGATAAAAGTAAAGAAGGGAGTCCCAGGAGTTGCAGCATTATTGCTACAATACTGGAGCCCACCATCTTTTTGGTGCCGTTGCCGGGGAAGCGTCAGAGTATTTGTGATTGCTGCTTTTCTTCTATTTTCCTGCTCTCGCCTTCTGCTAAATAGTTTATTTCATTTCCATTCTGCAATTTCATTTCTGCAAAAGTAAAGTAGACACTTCCTGCTTTCATAGATTAGACTTTCAATTCTGCAAGCGTAACATAGAATTTCAATTCTGCAAGCGTAAAATAGAATTTCAATTTTGCAAGCGTAGTCTAGTATCTCTTTCTCGCAATTTGATTTCAGCAGAGTAGATTAGTCCTTTCCTGCTTTCATTTCAATTCCGCATTTTCATTCCCGCAAGATAGATTCTAGTTAGTTGCAATTCCATCTGTTTCAGTTTTGCAGGTACAAGCAGAGAAAAAGCAAAAACAACCAAAAATCCTTTCATGCCTCGTAGGAACAGAGATAATACCGGAAAATTCCTACCCAACACCCCCACCACTTCACTGAGTCACCCTTCTCTCTTCTTTGGTGGCAGTGATCCAGAAGAACCTATAGGTGAACCTCCTGAGATATACAAAGATCCTATAACAGAAGAAGAGCAAGAAAACATTCCTATTGAAACCATGGCCGACAACAGAAATGGTGGAAACAATGACAAGAGAATAGAAGGTACCTTCCCCATCCGAGAGACTAATGGGGACATGAAAATGAAGAACATAAGTCCCTCGGCCTTACCTCATTTCCATGGATTGACCACTGAAGACCCTGATACCTTCCTGTTTGAGTTTGTTGTCCTTTGTCGAACCTATGATTATACAGAAGATGAGCAAAAATTGAAACTCTTTCCCTCTACCCTCAAGGATGCAGCATTACGCTGGTTCATGGGGTTACCTGGAAACAGTATCACCACTTGGGCTCAGATGCAGCAAGCTTTCAATACCAAATACCGGGACTACTGTAGGTCCAAGGAAACCAAGGGAGAAATCTTTCGGATGACCATGGGAAGCGATGAGTCTTTAGAAGATTACGAGGAAAGGTTCCAACTTAGCTATAAACGGGCCAGGTGCACACTTGACCCTGAATCTCTAAAGCTGGTTCTGCTCCGAGGAGTCCCTGAAGACCTTCTAGATACCCTTCACATGCTAGCTGGGGGAGACATCTACCAACTGCCTTATGAGGACATAAAGACTGTGTTTAGAAACCACTCTAGGGCAGCCCGGAAAAGAGGTAGGGGAAACCCACTTTCAGCTAGTACCACCTTCTCCAAGCATGAGTTTGCTAACCAGATGGAAGACCTCAAGAGTGAGATGAGACAGACTATTGCCATGCAACTTGATACCTTCCGAATTCAGCAAAAGAAAGAGGAAGCTGAGAGGGCTTTGGCCATCTTCTGTCCCAGGTGTACGAGGAAGCACCCGAAGAACGAGTGTCCATTGCACTCAGTAGAGGTATGTTTCGTTTGTGAGGAGGACCACCCCACAAACCAATGCCCAACCTTACCAGGATTTAAAGCCATATACCAAGGGACTGAGGCACCCACTGAACCTCTCTACTTCCTCAACCAAAGGAGGCCGCATGGACCTAGACCTTACCAGCAAGGGATGCAAGGGACATCCCAAGCTTATTATAACCCCAACCAGTCTGCTCACATGCCTTCATGGGGTCCCCCTGCTCATCCTGCCTGGTCTGCACCTCCTCCGTGGTCTTATCCCCCTCAATACCATGCTCAACCCACTGCTCATTCGTTTCACTCACATGTCCAGCCACAGCCTCAGTGGAATGCACCTCAACTAGGGTGGAGGCCCCAGTACAACACTCCTCCCGCCATTTTGCCTCCACCATTGGCTCAACCACAACCATTACCTCTTGCTCCTCCAAGACAACCCCAAATGCCTGCTCAACCGAACCCGAACCCCAACAACCGACAGGCCCAGCAGGTATATACTGGGGAGACAACATGTCCTACCTATGCTGTGGAGATCCAGGAGATCAACCTGCGATCCGGGAAGACTCTTCCAGATTGCCAACCTCCTCCCCCAGAGGACGAGGAAGAAAAACAAGAAAGTGAACCCAAAGCCATTCCACCCTTTCCTGAGAGACTAACAGTAACCACACAACCAAACCCGGAGGAGACTGAACTTCTAGGGGAACTGAAACAGTTGTGTGTGAAAATACCACTTCTCCAGGCCATCAAAGATGTACCGATATACAACAAATTGGTTAATGGAAAGTGTTTCAGGCACCCAGGCAGGCGAAATAGAGATGCCTCAACTATCAATGTCATAGGACAACTGTCCGATCTTATGTTGGGGCAAGTAATCTGTCCAAAGTATTTGGATCCTGGGAGTCCTGTAGTTGATGTCCACATCAATGGCACCATTATCCCCCATACCTTGATTGATCTAGGGGCTGCCATTAATGTGATGACCAGGGACACCATGCTTAAACTCAACCTTCAGAGTTCCTTAAGGAAGACCTCGACAGTCCTACAGTTGGCAGATCGCTCCACCGTGACTCCCGAAGGGATTGTGGAGGATGTCTTGGTCTCTGTTGACTCTTGGGAGTATCCTGCAGACTTCTTGGTCCTTCAGCCCAAGGCAAAGCTTACTGGATACCCCCTCATTTTGGGAAGGCCTTGGTTAGCCACTGCAGATGCTTACATAAGTTGCCAAGCGGGAAACATGACCATCAAAAATGGTCCTATGTCCAAGCAGCTAGTCCTATACCCTCCTACCCAACCTCTATTAGAGCATGACTTACCACTTTGGTTGGAAGAAGGAGACGAGGATGAGGTCTACTCTGCACCCTTGTGCACGATAGAAACCACTAGGGGAGGTCCTCAAACCGAGGATGATTTGATTGAGACGTTGATTTAAAATCCACCTCCCAGTGCTCTCTCCTTAGAAGAATTGGTGGAAGATACCCAAGCTAGCAACTTAGTGGACCTCGGTGTGACTGATCCAACCTCTCCCAGAGTTAAGAATGTGGAGTTTGGTCCCGAAAGAACTCTAAAGATCAGCTCCTCCCTATCTCCTTCCCAGGAGAAGGAGTTGTGTATCTTACTAAACAATCACTTAGATGCTTTTGCTTGGAGCTATAAGGAGATGAAAGGAGTCCATCCTTCGGTCTGTAACCATCACATCTACATCAAAGATGATTGTAAACCAGTCAAGCAGCCCCAGAGGAGAATGAATCCAGCCCTTAAAGACATTATCAAAGAAGAGTTGCAAAAATTATTGGATGCAGGATTCATCTACCCTATCTTCGATAGTGAGTGGGTTTCACCTCTAGTGCTTGTGCCCAAGAAGAACGGGAAGTGGAGAATCTGTGTAGATTACCAAGAACTTAACAAAGCCACCAAGAAAGACCATTTCCCTTTGCCTTTCATAGATCAAGTGTTGGATGGACTGGCAGGAAAGAAGTTTTTCTCTTTCCTAGATGGGTTCAGCGGGTATAATCAGATCCAAATCAGCCCGGAGGACCAGGATAATACCACCTTCATTTGTCCATGGGGTACCTTTGCCTACCAAGTCCTTCCCTTTGGGCTATGCAATGCCCCTGCCACTTTCCAGAAAGCTGTATTGAGCATCTTTGCCGATTTGGTTCATGAGTCGGTGGAAATCTATATGGACGACTTTACTCCTTATGGGTCCAACTTCCAAGAAGCATTGACTAATCTGGGAAAAGTTTTAAGCAAATGCATCGAGATGAACCTGTCCCTCAGCCCTGAAAAATGTGAATTCCTGATGACCGAAGGGACTGTGTTAGGGCATACCATTTCTCGCCAAGGATTACAGGTGGATCCTAACAAAATTGCTCTCATCAAAAAGGTTCCACCTCCTCAGAAGGTAAGAGATGTTTGGAGTTTCTTAGGCTTAGCGGGATATTATAGAAGATTCATTAAAGACTTCAATAAGCTAGCCTCGCCATTGTTTGGCCTCTTAGCAAAAGATGTTGAGTTTAAATGGACTGACGACTGTCAGAGGGCTCTGAATGAATTAAAGGATAAGTTGGTGTCCGCCCCGATCTTAAGAGGTCCAAATTGGGCCCTACCTTTCCACATCCACACTGATGCCTCGAACAAAGCCATAGGGGCAGCCTTAGGACAAGTCGAGGAAAAACTTCCATATGCCATATACTTTGTCAGCAAAAACTTATCCAAGGCAGAATTGAATTATACTGTAACTGAGAAGGAGTTCCTGGCCGTGGTCCATTCCCTGAACAAGTTCCGACACTACATCACTGGCTATCAAACATTTGTACATATTGATCATGCTGCAATTAGATATTTAATGAATAAACCTGATGTGAATGCTCGAATTATTAGATGGTTACTTTTGTTGCAACAGTTTGATTTGACTATCGTTGATAAACCAGGTAAAGAAAATGTTGTTGCTGACTTCTTGTCTAGATTGGATTTACCTGCAGGTGAAGAAGGAACAGTGGATGACCAAATGCCGGATGAACATATGTTTGCTATCTCAGTACTCTCTCCCTGGTTTGTTGATATAGCAAACTACCTGGTCTCAGCATAGTTCCCTCCGCATCTATCCTCAAAGGAGAAGAGCAGAATCGTGAGGAAGAGTGCCTCATTCACTTGGATCGGGGGCAACCTATTCAAACTTGGCCCCGATCAGATCTTAAGGCGTTGTGTAAGGGAGGAGGAAGTCTTTGACATCCTCCTAACCTGTCACGATGGGCCGTGTGGAGGACATTTTGCAGCCAAGAGGACTGCCTTCAAAATTCTACAAGCAGGCTACTATTGGCCCACTCTTCATCAAGATGTCAGAAGATATATCAACCAATGTGACCGATGCCAAAGGATGGGGAAACCGACTCCAAGGGACGAAATGCCTCTCCAACCTCAAGTGACTCTTGAGCCATTTGAGAAGTGGGGTATGGATTTTGTGGGTCCTATTAACCCTCCTTCAAGGCAAAGGTCTTACATCATTATGTGCATAGAATATCTGACAAAGTGGGCAGAAACCAAGGCAATCAAAGCAGCAACAGAAGAAAAGGTGGTGGAATTTTTAAGAGAAAACATCTTCTACAAATTTGGCTACCCAAGAGAGTTAGTCACCGATCAAGGAAGCCAGTTCACCTCCAACTTAATTGAAGACTTGCTCGCTCATCACAAGATCAAGCATCGGACTTCCACCCCATATCATCCTCAAGAAAATGGGCAGGTGGAAGTCACCAATAGAGCATTAGAAGGGATTTTGACTAAGGTGGTGAGCAGCAGCAGAAAGGATTGGGCAAATCGCCTGGTTGAGGCCACTTGGGCCTACAACACCACTTGGAAGACCACAACCAGTTTCACACCTTATGAGCTGGTCTATGGGAAGAGAGCTTTGCTGTCAATCGAGTTTGAGTACAACACATTGAGGATGGCAGCTCAGCTGGACCTAGATCTCACCCATGCTCAACAGGAAAGGTTATTGCAACTGAATGGGTTAGATGAACACCGAATGCGGGCCCTCCTCCACTTAGAAGTGGTTCAACTTCAAAGGAAGATATGGCATGACTGGCACCTCAATGACAAACAATTCCAGCCGGGAGATTGGGCGTTGCTGTATGATTCCAGACATAAGGATTTCAAGGGGAAGTTGAGGACAAGATGGTTAGGACCATACGTAGTGGAGAAGTATAATGACAATGGTTCTGTCCTTATCCGGACCATTGATGAAGAAGCCCTCCCCATGCTCGTCAATGGGCATCGACTGAAGATCTACAGGAAACCTCTTTCGAGGCAAGAGTTCATCAACACTGTGGAAAAATCGGTGCTGGTCATAGAAAAGGGTTCTGCCTCTGTTTTGGGCACACCCTGCGCATCATTATACATAAAAAATAAAAAATAAAATAAATAAATAAAAATAAATAAATGGGGGAAGAAAAATGAAATAAAAAAGATCCTTGGGTGAAAACCTTTTTGAGGCGCCCAAGGCAGATGGTAGGGGTGAAAACCTCATTGAGGCGCCCCTGTTGTCTCTCTGAAAAAGAATTGGAATAAAAAGATCCTTGGGTGAAAACCTCTCTGAGGCGCCCAAGGCAGATTGTAGGGGTGAAAACCTCATTGAGGCGCCCCTGCTGTCTCTTAAAAAAAAAAAGGAAAAGAAAAAGAAGAAAGAAGAAACAGAGAAAAAAAACAAGTTCAATCTCTGGAAATTGTTGCAGGTTGCAGGAACACAATGCAAAAAGGAGGCCTCTCAACTCAAGGACAAGGGTCCCTACCAAGCTACCAGGCAACCTCACATACACTCCCTCCATGAACACTCATTTTTTCCAAGGTTTGGACACAATCTGGTCATGGTTTAGCCTTCTATAGGAAGCTACAGGACTTTCTACAGGAAGTTCTGTATTTCTACAGGAAACATCCTATAGAGCCTTTGGGCGGGCCAGGACCGATTATGAAGAAGAATTTGAATCTTGAAACCAGTTGAGGAGGCATGCAACCACTCTTTTCTTCCATCCTCCACTTATTTCACCTCCTTTCACCACCTTTGCTGCCATATGGTCGAATATACCTGCACAGTCATACCAGAACTTTGTTTTCTCAGATAATTTTTTTTTTTGTTTTTAAGTAAGAAATAAAGCATGCAGAGGCTCGCACACTTTACCTGTCAAGGCGATCTCAGGACCCTGCACCTGTGAACGTGACTCAATGATCTCGGCATGCACCCCAGGAGGAGAAACGGCTACAGGATGTCCTACAGGAATCCTGTAGCAGCTGATCCGGCTGGAGCACATACCATGGAAACACCAGCAGCTCATGAAGCCGGTGCATGCAGCATACACCACCAGGAAATCGGGTCTCAAGGTCTCGTAGCCAGCAGCAGCCAATGAAGAGGAGCTCCAGCACCCGTGCATGAAGCAGCAGCACGCAGATCCAGCATTCCTCGTCCTGAAGCCTGAAAAAACCCACGTCCACGGCCGCACAGGTAAGTGCCTAACCTTATTTCGTCAAATTACATAAGCTATACTCTAAATGTGCATGACTGTGAGAATGAACGGATTGAACAAGTCGGGTATCCATTCAACTGGCCACCACAACCAGTCTGACGGCCTCGTCAGATCCGAATGGCCTTGGTTATGTCGAAAAGACGGGCAATTGACACGTGGGAAGCGTCCAGTCGGAGAGAAGCGGCAGTATAACAGGAATGGTGGCGGTGAATGCAGAGGGAAGAATTCGGCAGTCAGGGACATGTCGCGGAATGATGGCTGTGACGTTGGCCAACGGATCGACTGGGACAGCTCACCCCCGCGCCATGAATTCCGCAGCAATTCAAAATCGGCCGGCTGAATCACTTATGATGCACTGCAGTCATTTACTCACAACCGTTTTGCAGCCGAGTACGCGTCCTCAATCCTCTGCAAGTTGTTAGCCCGAGTTCTCGGCCTGTTCCAACGTCCTGTTGCTGCTCAGAAAGTCCAGAACCACTGTAACGTTCTCCAGAAGCCATGCACGATTTCTACAGGAAGCTGCGCTACAGGGAGCCCGGCATTACGGAGAAGCTTGGACTGTTCACGTCGAGGGTGGCAATTCTCAGTGAGGTAGGCCTGAACATAACTTTCCCATGCAAATAATTCAAAAGGTGGTGAATTCGACGTGTTGAGAGGGTAGGGAAAATGTGAATAAAGTCTGTCTATGAATGCAAAAGTTGTTTTCTTATCACTGCATGAAATTGTCTTCGTAGTCTGCATGCGAGATTTTCTCCAGGGTTTTGAATTAAAATCCCTCCTGTAGAAAAAAATTGAGACCCTGTCAAAGCTCACCGGTGGAAAATTGTGAATTTTATATGAACTGTGTGCATAACAGAGACGTAGCTCTGCGCTCTGTGTAGAAAAATCCTGAAGCTCTCCTTCTATACACGAGCAGGCAAGTTCAGAAGAACAAAAACAGGTTTTTTTACCATGCCGGGAGGGTTCATTAGAAAAGATCCTTCGGACTCCAAGAAATTACGGGAAACCCCTGAGGTGGTGGACTTGTTTTCTCGTGCACACTGGATGTCATTCTGTGACAAGCTTCAAGGTCACGATGACGAAATTATAGAAGAATTCCTAAGGTCCTTGAAGCCGAAGTCAAAGACATTGGCCGTTGTCAACTTCAAAGGATTGACCCTCAGACTCACCCCACAGCTCATTAGCAGAGTAACTGATCTACCGATGGGGGTACCCTGGAATAGGGAGGAGAGAAAATTGGGTCAGAAAGCTAAAAAAGAGTTCTTCTTGCCAGAGGAACAATTTTCAGAGGACAAGAATGGAGTTCGAAGAACTAGCCTACAACCGTTCTTGAGTGAAGTCAGCCTCCAAATTATGAAGTATATTACGTGTGAGGGGCGATTTAGCATCGTGTATGGCTATCATTTCCGGTTGCTCACAGAACTCAGGCACCAAATGGACCTACCCTCCGAACAAAAATTGAGCATTCCTTACTTCCTCCTGCAATCCATGATTGAGTGTGCCACCAAACTGAGAGAGGGGACACCAGACCAGCTAGCCCATCATGGGCTTATCAAGCTCCTCGTGGAAGATGCACTCCACACTTACACTGTCCCTCTCTCCTGGGAAATTTTTCGGAATATGTCTAAAGATGATGACATCCGAATTTTGGCCGAGGAGCTCACTTCCTCCAGCAGCGAGGAGAAGGAGCACACTCAGGCAGGGAAGAAAAATAAAAGACAAGAAACCCCGGGCAAAACACCAAAGAAAGAACAGAGAGGAACGCAAGAAAAAGGCCAAACTGCCAAGACAAGGGGTGGTAAAATTACACCAACACCCAGGGAGAAGAGACTACAGAGCAGGGTAGAAAGGACTGAGAAAGTCCAAGCCAGTGAGGGCATCCCTAAGGTAGCCTCAGCCAAGCTAAAGGGAAAATCACCCTCAGCCAAGCAGGCTAAAACGGTGCCATCTGCTTCTACAGGAAACCAGAAGGATATTTCTACAGGAAGTTTAAAAACGGCTTCTACAGGAAGTCCAGAAAAAGGACAGCAGAAGGAGAAATCGGCCGAAATATTAGCTAGGGAGGCAGCAGCTGTGCTGGCCACCCTAAGTACCTCTCCCAAGCCAAAGGAAAAACGAAAGAGGGAGATTCCTCTGTATTTTAAAGCAAGAAGGAGTGTGAGAATTAAGACTGGCAGACCCCAGCCTCCATCAAAAGAGCCGATCACAATTGTGGATACCCCTACCACACCAAGGGATAGGTCCCCCTCCAAGACATCCATTACTTATGAGTGGGGGAGCCCGAAAACATCCTCATGGAGGAAAAGGATGGAGAAATTGAACCCGGAAGCCTCTCTACAGGATGCCTAGGCAGTTCTACAGGAAACTTTGGCTAGGCTGAAGGAAACTGAGCAGATGGAGGAAAGAGCAGCTAAGTCACCACAGGAGGAGGAGAAGACCGAGGTCATCATGGAACCAAGCCCCCAGCCCAGCCTGGGTTCTTATTATAACTTCTTGGAAGTTGGCAAAATTATTCCTCAAAAATTCACAGTGCCACTGTTTCTAGCACTAGAGGAAGAAAGAGTACGAACCCACACTTAGATGAGGATCGCTAAACCCAAGGGGGTAGAAGATATAGGGCCTCTAGAGGAAAGGCTCAAGGAAACACAAAGGGAGTTGGCAAGAGTACGGCATGTGGAAAGCTCCCAACAGGCCAAGTTAAGAGAAGAGAATGAGCTGCTTAGACAGCAGCTATAGCTACAGGGACAGAGGAGAGAAGAGGACACAACAGCCAAGGACACCACAGCAGAACCTCAAGAAAAAGAAGGAATGCAATCTGATCTTGAGGAACTAAACCGGCAACTACAGGAAAGGGAATTGCAGGCAGGCATAGAGATACAATCTTTGAAACAGCAGATGCAAGAAAAGGAGGCACAACTGGCCTGCATGGCCAGTTGGGCAATGGACGCTCTGCAATGTAGGTAGCCGGCCAAATCCTATGGCCTATACCTAAGGGATCAGTGGCTGCAATTCCAAATTAACACATTGGCACAGAGGGGTATCTCCCAAATCCAAAACCCCCAGTAGTTCATGGATTTATGTAACAACAGTTCATTAGAAGACAAGGCCAAGCTATCAGAGTTCTACCTTCATAATTTGGCCCTTCCAAATGTAACCTCATGGGACCCCAACACAGCAGTAGGTGATATGCAGCTGATGGCAATGACCTCATGGTTAAACCACGAAGAAAAGAGAGCGGCAGAGGTCAGAAATGTCATGAACCGAGAACTACATGAACCACTGCTGATTAGAGCAGAGCCAGGGGACCCCACAGCATTGATATCAGCCCACCAGCACCTAGCAACCAACTCTCAGGCTTTATTAGAGTACATGGATCAGCAGGCTCAGGCCATAGCACACTTCGAGGATATGGAGCGATTATTAGGGGACAATTGTGTTCATGCTTGCACCCGTAGGTGGAACACATTGTCCCACAGCCTCAAAATCAGGGAATATCACACTCCAACTAGAATGAGGGAGGCCTTGGCACGAGTGCCTCTCTACAAGAAGTCTATGCAGAACCTCTAGGCCAGCTAGATCGGCCTCAAGCTAAGTCCACCTTTGCTTTTGGGATTGTTAGAAGGAAGCACAGAAGAAGAAGAGCATAAGCAGTGGGAAGAGGTGGAAAGGAAGGCCGGATTCCATGACAGTGAGGAGGATACTACTTCAGAAGCTTGGGATGTGAGGGTGGCGATTAAAGCAATGAAAGACGAGGAGCTGGACTAGTTGCTCAGAGGATGAGCAATCCTTTTAGCAGGGGGGTGATGATGAGCCCCAAATTTGGTAACTTGTTGGGCTCATTTGGCCTAATTATCCTTGTTCAATCCTTCATTTTTCATAGCTTATGCATTATTTTTCAGTATGTTTATGTCATTTGTACGAATAAGGGTAGTCACTCTTCCTAGGTGGCTAACACGTGCTCATTTCAAGTTTTTTGACACATGTTGGAGCAAAACCGAGTAATCATGGGCTAGAAGATAGCCAAGCTTGGGGTGAGGATTCATAGGGGGGTTTTCTATGGCATTAAATAGCCTTCCTCGGGATCTTCACCCCCAACTCCGAGCTCCAAAGGCCACCAAAACCGGATCTAGAAGGCAGCCAAGCAGATTTTGGAAGGAGCTGTCTACTCACAGTTTGGGCAGCCAAGTCCCATAGATTTAGGAGGCCAGCTAGGGCCCTCGTGGTGTATAAATGTTAAGGCCTCAGCCTTCGTGAGGGACTTTTGGAAACCATTGCATATTTTGCACTACAGTGCTGTTAGCTCTACTTTGTTCTCTTGTAGCCATTTTGGGCATAACTCTTGACTTATGACTATTTTTTGATAATAAGAAGCAGTCTGATTTGACATCAACTCTAAGTTTTCTATAGGAGCCATAACTCTCAGGCTTGGGCCCAACCTGAGAGCCTAGGGCTTCCTTTTTGTATTGTTACCTTTCCTTTATGCATCGTTGTTCTCCTTTTATGCATTTGAAACGTATTTCTGTTGGGCAGATTTAGTTGTGTTGGTTAAATAGGTCACTGTTTATGAATAGAATTGCTTCAGATGTTTAACATGGATTGGTAGGATAATAACAGGAAGAAGCTCCAAAAAAGGGTCAACAACACTCTCTGTTTCGCCTCATCCTTATTTGATCAGGGGCTGGAACTGAAGAAACAGTGTTGCCCCAACAAAAACACTAGTTTGCTTGACCATGCAATCCTTAGTGTACTGTTTTCATTTGCAGAAGTTAGTTATGGGTTCAGATCTCTGAAATGTTTCTTTGCATGATTGATGTACATGGTTTTCTTTCCAAATAAAGGTGTTGTTGATTCGTTTTATTGACAGTTAGATTAGATTAGCTAGGACTTTGACTATTTGTAAGACGTTGTTGATTCGGTTAAAGGTACATTGTGCAGGGCATCTCTACCACTCTCTCATCCGCCTAAGCTTCATCAGAGCCAGCTGTTCCATCTCCTAGCTAGGTTCCTTGTCTCACATCTGTCCTCTTGCCTACGTAACCCTACCTTTTTGTGCAATCTTGTTTCAGCCTTCTTTGAGCCAATTTAGCCATCTACACCTTCTAACCACTCCATCCACCTGTCCCTGGGCCACTTCAGACCCCTATCCTACCTCCATATCCATTCATGCATCTTCCCTCACTCACCCATCCTCCAAGATCCAATTTTTAAACATCCTGTAGAAATTTATGAACATCCTGTAGAACCCCGACAGACTTCCTATAGAAGATTACAAATGAGGTTTCTTGATAGCCAAACTTTGTGAAACTCTCTGGAAGGGTGTTAGGGACTCCTTAGACCCTCTCTGAACCTTCCTGACCTCTTCCAAACATTTCTCCTCCTTGATCCACCCCTGCACAGTCAAAGAACAGTGAAAGCATATGCATGATGAAACTGACGACTTAATCAAAAATACAAAAAGATGTTTTCTTCAAATAGAGGTAGTCTAGACACATGTATTTTACCTTCATAGAAGTAATGGCATCTCTTCCAGTAGTTTGCATTCTCTCCTTTTCATCAGTAGGACTAGCTGGTAGAATTAGGGTTTGCTAGGGTTTGCGTTACTTTTTGGCTTTCAGTTCTTTCCGCAAGTAGATTAGCTTCCTTTGAGTTAGCTTTCGTCCATCAATTAAAAAGATTCTTCTAAGAGCTCATAGAAGTTGGCTTAAGCCCCTAGCGGACTTGTGCCAGCTGACCAAGTGACAGCTGCAGCAAGAGCTAGTACTTGTGCATACAGCACCGTCGCTTCCAAGTTTGTTACGAACTACCTGGTTGATAAAAGTAAAGGAGTTGCAGCATTATTGCTGCAATACTGGAGCCCACCACCGATCTCATTTAATTTCCATGCCCAAAATATAGTTTGCAACGCTGAGTTCCTTCATGTCGAATTTGGAGGATAATTAGGTTCTCAAATCCTGGGTAATTTCTTTGGCATTTCCAACGGGCAACATATCATCCACATACAAGACCAGATAAATAACACGGTCACCAATTAATTTAAAATAGAAACAATGATCTACTTTGCTTCTAGTGAAGCCAATTCCCTTTATAAATGTATCAAATTTCTGATACCACATCCTTGGTGATTGTTTTAACCCATACTGAGAATTTTTTAACCTGCATAACAATTCTTTCTTTCCCTTCACCACAAAGCCTTCGGGTTGCTTCATGTAGATCTCTTCTTCCAGATCCCCGTGAATAAATGTCATCTTCATATCCATCTGTTCTATCTCAAAATCAAAAGTAGTAGCAACAGATAAAATTAATCTAATAGAAGCTACCTTCGGAACAGGAGAAAAAATATCACCAAAATCAACTCCCGACACCTAGGAATAACCTTTTGCTACTAATCGAGCTTTGTATTTCTCCACCTTTCCTTCTATGTTCATCTTCTTCTTAAACACCCATTTGCTTCCAAAGGGTTTCCTTCCAGCTGACAACTCCACCAAATTCCAAGCCACATTTTTGTCCAAAGATGCCATTTCATCAACCATGGCCTCTTTCCAGAGTTTGCCATCCTCTGAATCTACTGCCTCCCTGACAGTTTTGGAATCATCATCAATAATAGATAAAGCAAAATTTGAAGAAAAATAAGATGGACTATACCTTTCTGGCTGGAGTTTGTGGCTCTTCATCTTCTGATCCCTCTTCTACTGTAGAGTTTGATTCTTCCTCCTTTAGCTCAAACTCTATCTTCTCACGTTCCTTTAGTAGGACTTCATGTTTAATAGCATCTCTTACCTCTCTAAACACCACATCTTGGTTGTATACAACCTTCCTTGTTTCTGGGTTCCAAATATTATAACCTTTCAAACCATCCTTATACCCAATAGAGATGCACCTTTCAGATTTACTATCCAACTTGGTTCTTTTCTCCTTTGGAACATGTACATATGCATCACAACAAAATACCTTCAAATGTGAAAGAGAGGGTTTCTTACTGGTCCATACCTCATGTGCAGACTTATCCTCCAACATTTATGAAGGTGATCTATTAACTGGGTAACATGCAGTCTCCACCGCCTCTGCCAAGAATTCTTGTCCTAACCCGGCACCATTGAGCATGCTTCTTGCCTTTTCCATCAACGTCTTATTCATTCTTTCTACAAATTCATTTTGCTAAGGTGTGTATGGAGTAGTCTTCTGTCGTGCTATACCACACTTCTTACAGAACTCTTCAAAATCCTTCTTGCATAACTCTCCACCATTATCTGTCCTCAACACCTTTATCTTCTTCTTTGTTTGATTTTCCACCAGAGACTTAAATTCTTTAAGCTTGTCAAAGACTTCATATTTCTTCCTAAGGAAATATATCCATGTATTCCTTGAGAAGTCATCTATAAAGGATACATAATACACAGATTTACCCAGTGATGGAACCGACAAAGGTCCAAACACATCACTGTGCACAAGCTCTAATATCCCTTTCTCCCTCTTAGCACCAGAGGGGAAACTCACCCGATTCTTCTTCCCATATACACAATGTTCACAGAAATTGAAATCCATAGAGAAATTAGACATACCTTCTACCATACCATTACCATGAAGTATTCGAAGGCCCTTCTCTCCAATATGTCCAAGCCTTTGATGCCATAACATGGTCTTTTCTCCATAGACCACTAGATTTTATGCTCCACTTTCAGGAACCATGGAACTGTTGCACCCATCAATAATAATACTACCCAAAATCTTGTACAAAGTTCCAATCCAAAGTCCTTGCATCATCCATCTTTCTTATAGAAATTAGATTTCTAGCCAATGTAGGAATATGTAGAACACCCAGGAGTGCTCTAATCCTTCCACCTTGCAACTTCAGCTTAACTTTTCTGCGTCCGACAATTCTAGCCTTCCTATCATCCCCTAAGAAGACATCGCCACCATCATATTTCTCATACTCGAAGAACCACTCCCTGTGGGGAGTGAAGTGAAAGGATGCACCTGAGCCAATCAACCATGCCCCGTGATCTACATGTGAACTTGAAGAAGAAGCTAAGTACACATCCCCACCTTCATCTGAAGTGGTTTTCTCCTCTGTGGAAGGACCATCATCAGATCCCTTTCCTTTCTCAGGAACTTTAGATCTACAATCCTTTTTGAAGTGCCCTTCCTTTTTGCATTTCCAGCACACCTTTACAAGTTTTCCTGAAGATTTAGATCTCCCTCTATATTTAGATCTCCCTCTATATTTAGATCTCCCACTCGAGGACTTATTTTTGTTTCTATTATGAGACTGTCCTCGTACAGATAAGACATCTCCATTATGGCCCTCCATATTTTTCCATCTCATCTCCTCCGATAGCAAGGATGAGACTATTTCATCAAACAGCAAGGTAGTTGTATTACTACCTATTGCAACAACCAAACTATCCCATGAATTTGGTAGAAAACACATCAAACTAATGTACTTATCTTCATCTGAAATTTTTATATCAACAGATAACAATTGGCTTACCACAATATTAAAGGAGTTCAAATGCTCTGTCACTAAGTCCCCATCCTTCATCCTCATGTTATACAACTTTTTCTGTAGGTACAATTTATTCACCAGAGACTTAGATTGGTACAAAGTTCCTAACTTGTCCCAAAAATCCTTCACCAAAGCTTCCCCTGATACATTCAACAATATTGAATCTGTGATACACAATCGTATTGTGCTCTTTTCTTTTCGATCCAACTTCTTCTAGTCTTCATTTGACATTGTCATTTGTTTAGTACCCAGATCTACCACAATCCACTGATCTTTATCCACTAGAATATCCTCCATCTTGAGTTTCCACAACTCAAAACTCTGACAATTAAATTTATTGATCTCTATCTTTCCACTGCTCGCCATCTTCTTTCACCAGAAGAATCAATCCTGCAGATCTCCCACTAAACAAGGTCTACCACAAGCCTGAGAAAAACCCCTCAGCAGCAAAGGCATCCCCTTGAAGCCGAAACAACTTTGATACCAAATGTAGGTTTTAACCCTATACAGAAATTACCTGCAAACAAATTCTTAAAAACAAAAAATATACAATGACGAGAAACACAAAACAAATACACAGAGATTTCCCTTGGATCCAAAAACCGGGACTACGAGATTGATTTCTCATTATTTTCCTTTTAATGTTACAATACATATATATACATGTCGAATCATCCATAAAAACCAATCCATTAACCCTAGATTAAAACATAACTGTAGTTCCCTTGACCGAATCTACAAAAGACCATGGGCAGAAAACCATCATGCCCAAAACCATGTGTGAAATCCATGCACAAAACCATAGGTAGGTCTACCCACCTAATATAGGGTCCAAAAAAAATCAGGGCACTACCCCGGACCCCATGCAAACTGCCCCCCTGCGAACCCCCTGACAGGGGGGTTAGCTGCCCCCCCTCTAACCCCCCTGGGGCTAGTAGTGGAAAGAATATAACACACACCCAACAATATGCACAAAATCTTTTCCCATTCCATACCCTAGACCATGAAGCTAGACTAAAGTATTTACGGTTCTTTGTAAAACCAAATTATTACCAAGATTGGTAGTAGCTTATTGCAAAGATAGAGAAAAGAAT
Organism: Pinus tabuliformis; assembly: GCA_031772625.1. Lineage (NCBI taxonomy): Eukaryota > Viridiplantae > Streptophyta > Pinopsida > Pinales > Pinaceae > Pinus > Pinus tabuliformis. The sequence continues at coordinate 409,254,989 of CM062805.1, forward strand.
TAAATATTCGTGCTTTAGATGGTTGGCTAAAGCAGGGATATCGGTTTTAATCAAGTCAGTTTTGGAAGTTATTCCGATGTTTTGGATGTCCCTATCTTAGATTCCAGTAGGGGTTCTGAATTCCATTTGCAAGTTATGTAAGAGGTTCTTGTGGTTGGGGAGTAAAGATGGAAGAATCTTCCCTTGGGTCAGGTGGAGTAAAATTGCTCTACCTAAAGATTGGGGAGGATGGAGGCCAAAAAGTTTACCCTCTTTTACAAAATCTTTGGCCGCCAAAGTGGGCTGGAAATTGCTTTCTAAAAAAAGTCTATGGACAGTTGTAGCCTTTAGGAAATATATTTATCCAAGATCATAAGAAGAATGGTTGGACTCTTGATAAAATCTTATGTACATCTAATATATCCATCATATGGAAGGTTATTCTTTCATCCTTTCGAGTCGTTGAATATGGCTTGTTTTAGAAAGTTGGTAATGGGGATAAATTGAAGAAAGGAAAAGATCCTTGGGTAGGTTATGGAGATAGCTTCCACCTTCTAGGTGACATGATTCAATTTCTAAATTACCAGGGCATGTGTTCTCTGAATCAGGTTGTTGATCCCCTTAGCACCTCTATATGGGCATAGGGATGGGTTAGTGCCCAACAACTTAATTTACCTCCTAAATTTCAGGACCTGCAGAATAATTATACCTATCCTTAAACACAACACTTGTGCATATCAGAGAAGAGGAGGTTGATACTCTTTGTTGGGTTCATTCCTCATGGGGGGAATACACTCTAAAAGATGGTTATCTATTTATATGTAGTAACAAACAACTTTCTATAGTTTCCTAGTGGTGGAAGAATATATGGAAGTTAAAAATCCCTCCAAAAACTTGTTTCTCCATTTGGTGTCTGCTTGAAAACAAAACACCGACATGGTATCATTTTCAGAAATGTGTATGTAGGGTCTAGGTTGGTGCATTTTGTGTAAAAATGTAGAAGAATCAGTAGATCACCTCTTTATTTACTGTCCTTTCATGGAGGTAGTTTGAATTGTTATAAGGAGTCGAATGGGAGGTGTCATGAATTAGGAAGGGGCACCTTTTCAAGAAGTATGGAAGCATTGGTAGGAGCTAGAAAAAGCAAAGCAATTTAGGAATATGCTTCCTCTTGTATGTTGGGGTATATATGGAACACTAGAAACAGAACAATTTTCAAGGATAAATCCTCTGTTCTAGACCAGGTGCCGACCAAGGTTACAACATATTTTGAACTCCTTGTTGATGATGATGGATTCCATACTCCTGAGATTATTGTTTCTAATGGGGCCTTTTTTGATGGAAAATGGAAATTATGGTGGAGGGGAAGTATTTTATATTTAGGGAAATCACTTTTTTAAACTTCAAAGTGGTCCGAGGAGGGGTACAAACAATTATGCGAAACATATCAACCTAAAACTACTTCTTTTTGCAATTGAAAAAGACATTCATACCTTGCAGATTTTGGTGATTTGATGGTCATTGTAAACTAGTCTAATGAGTTGCAACAATATCACATTCACACATGGAGCCCCATTCTTGACGAGGTTTTACATCTCAAACAACATTTAATGAAATTTCTTGTCGACATATTTACAGGGATTGGAACAATGATGCAGACACGCTCTCTAAGGCAAGTGCTACATAGGCTTTGGGAGTATGGAAAATCTACGAGCAGTTAAATGGTGTCATCACAAAATATTTTCACGGACCCTTTATTGAAGGACTTCAATTGGATATCCCTGGTTTAGTTTTTACTTGATTCCTTATGGACTATCTTGTTATATGCAGGTCTTATTGCAGTCTCATCAATTGTGTCTTTTTTATGACTTTTTAAAGTTGTATAGGTTGTTGGTTTTGTTTAAGATCGGTGATATTTTAGCAGGCTTTTGTATTTTTGTTGATGTTTTGGTTTGTCTCTCGAACAACTAGACAAATATGGTTTTTAGTTCACTGGAAGCTATGCTTACTATGTGTGTGACTTGCACATACAAAATGTAGTTTTATTTGCATTAATAAAATTACAATTGTTCTTCGAGAGGAAAACAAAAATAAAAATCAATGTGGCCCATAAATAAATTAGTTCATTTTCCACCTTAATTTTATATCTACTTTAAATAAAAAGATGAAGTAATTGAAAATGGAAATTTTTTAATTTACCTTTTAGTATGAGGGAGATATGTAATTCTTTCACTATTTAATATGGAGTTGATAGATGACATGCAAAAATAATATTATTAATATCACATGATGTGTAATTCGCTTTATGTTAAGTTGGGCATGTAATATTTAAAACCAAAATATATTAATAACAAAATTTATTTTAATGTCAACCATAAATAAAATATTTTAATGTCATATTAAATAACATAATTTTAAATCTACTTTATATAGGAAAAAAATATAATAATTTAAATTCAAAAAAAAATCTTATATTTTCAATTTTCATTATGAAGGAAATGTGTAATTTATTCCATTCTTAATATGAAATTTATATATAACATTTAAGAAATATTAATAACAAAAAAAAGTTTAACATAGTTTATAAATCAATTATTTCTTAGCCTTTCGATCCAACTTCTTCCATTCTTCATCGAACACTCTCGTTGGTTTAGTACCTGGATCTACTGCGACCCACTGATCTTTATCCACCAACAGATACTCCATCTGAGTTTCCATAACTCAAAACTCTGACCATTAAATTTCTCGATCTCTATCTTTCCACTGCTCGCCATCCTCTTTCACCACCAGAATCGATCCCGCAAATCTCCCACTGAACAGGGTCTACCACAGGCCCGAGCGAAACCCCTAAGCGACAAAGGCGTTCCCTTGAAGACAAAACACCTCTGATACGAAAAGTAAGTTTCAACCCCGTACAGAAATTACCTACATACGAATTCTAAAACACAGAAAATAAACAATGCGAGAGCATAACACATAAAACACATATACACATAGATTTTCCCCTGGATCCAAAAATCGGCACTACCAGCTTGATTTTTCATTATGTTCCTTTCAATGTTACAATACATATTTATACATGTCGAAGCATCCAATACCATGCACTGAAAACCATCGCATCCAAAACCATGGACCGAAAACCATCGCGTCCAAAACCATGGACTGAAAACCATCGCGTCCAAAACCATGTGCAAAAAATCATGCACAAAACCATAGGTAGGTCCACCCAACCTAATATAGGGTCCAAATACAAAATTTTCCGGGGTTCCGCCCCGGACCCCATAGAGTGGGGTTACCTGCACCCCTCAAACCCCCTGTGACCCCACCCCGCTACGCAATCGAAGCAACGAAGGGGGGGCTCTGCCCCCCTTCTAACCCCCTGGTTAACTACGTGCGCTAGTCGTGGAAAGATTATAACACAACTCAACATTCTCCCACTTGTTGTTTTCTTTCAGGGGGCCACAAGAGAGCTTAGTCATTTATCCAGCCCTGCAACACCCATTGTTTCTCTACACCAAGACAACTTCTCAGAGCTCACAGATTTTGTCAATGCATCTATAATATTCTTCAAAGTGTCGACCTTTACCAGCAACACTTTTTTGTCTTCTATCATATCCCTCACAAAGTGATACTGAACATCAATGTGCTTTGTCTTTGAATGATATGCAGGGTTCTTTGCCAAGAAAATTGCACTTTGGTTGTCACAATCTATCCTTATAGCTCCCTGTACTAACCCCATACTTGAACACAATCTCTGCAACCAAACTGCTTCCTTGCTTGCATGAGTGGCTGCCATGTATTCTGCCTTTGTAATTGATAGTGCCACTACAGATTGTTTCTTACTCATCCAACTGACTGCACCTCCAAATAGGTTAAACACATACCCACTTGTAGATCTTCTTTGATCCAGATCTCCAGCCCAGTCTGCATCAACAAAGCCACGAATATCCAACACTCTGTCCAATCATGGTCTTCCTTGGTAGCACAAACCATAATCACTAGTGCCACGCAAATACCTAAAAACCCACTTCACTGTTGTCCAGTGTTCCTTTCCTGGTTTTGACATAAACCTGCTCAATACTCCCTCTGCATGTGCAATGTCTGGTCTAGTATAGATCATCGCATACATCAGGCTACCGACTGCACTTGCATATGGAACATGGGACATGTCCTCTTCCTCTTCTTATGTCTTGGGACACTGTTCAGCAGATAACTTTACACCTACAGGAATAGGAACCTTCACCGGTTTACTATCCTTCATATTAAACCTCTGCAATATTGTCTCGACATACTTCCTCTAGTTTAACCAAAGCTTCCTCTTTGTCCGATCTCTTTTAATTTCCATGCCCAAAATATAGTTTGCAGCACCAAGATCTTTCATGTCGAATTTGGAGGACAAATGGGTCTTCAAATCCTGGATAATTTCTTTGTCATTTCCAACCAGCAACATATCATCCACATACAAGACCAGATAAATAACACGGTCACCAATTAATTTAAAGTACACAAAGTGACCTGCTTTGCTTCTGGTGAAGCAAAGTCCCCGTATAAATGTATCAAATTTCTGATACCACATCCTTGGTGACCGTTTTAACCCATACAAAGACTTCTTTAACTTGCATACCAGTTCTTTCTTACCCTTCACCACAAAACCTTCAGGTTGCTTCATGTAGATCTCCTCTTCCAAATCCCCGTGAAGAAATGTTGCTTCACATCCATATGTTCTACCTCAAAATAAAAAGCAGTAGCAACAGACAAAATTAATCTAATAGAAGTTACCTTGGCAACAGGAGAAAAAATATCACTAAAATCAATTCCCGGCACCAGGGAATAACCTTTTGCTACCAACCGAGCTTTGTATTTCTCCACATTTCCTTCTGCATTTGTCTTCTTCTTGAACACCCATTTGCTGCCAATGGGTTTCCTTCCAGCCGGCAACTCCACCAGATCCCAAGCCTTATTTTTGTGCAAAGATGTCATTTCATCAACCATGGCCTCTTTCCAGAGTTTTCCATCCTCTGAATCTACTACTTCCTTCACAGTTTTGGGATCATCATCAGTAACGATAAAGTAAAATTTGAACAGAAAGCAGATGGACTATACCTTTCTGGCTGCCTTCTTTCTAGAACTGATCTTCTCACACCTGGAGTTTGTGGCTCTTCATCTTCTGATTCCTCCTCTGCTGTAGAGTCTGATTCTTACTCCTTTAGCTCAAACTCTATCTCCTCAGGTTCCTTTGGTTCGACTTCATGTTTAATAACATCTTTCACCTCTCTGAACACCACATCCCGACTGTACAAAACCTTCCTTGTTACTGGGTTCCAAATCTTATAACCCTTTAAACCATCCTTATACCCAATAAAGGTGCACTTTTCAGATTTACTATCCAACTTGGTTCTTTTCTCCTTTGGAACATGTACATATGCATCACATCCAAATACCCTCAGATGTGAAAGAGAAGGTTTATTACCATTCCATATCTCTTGTGGAGTCTTATCTTCCAATGTCGATGAAGGTGATCTGTTGACCATGTAACATGCAGTCTCCACTGCCTCTGCCCAGAATTCTTGTCCTAACCCGGCACCATTAAGCATGCTTCTTTCCCTTTCCATCAACGTCTTATTCAACCTTCTATAACTCCATTTTGCTGAGGTGTATATGGAGTAGTCTTCTGCCATGCTATACCACACTTCTTGCAGAATTCTTCAAATTCCTTACTACAAAACTCTCCACCGTTATCTATCATCGGCACCTTTATCTTCTTCTCTGTCTGGTTTTTCCACCAGAGCCTTAAATTCTTTAAAATTGTCAAAGACTTCAGATTTCTTCTTAAGGAAATATATCCATGTATTCCTTGAGAAGTCATCTATAAATGATACATAGTACACAAACTTACCCAGTGATGGAACCTTCACAGGTCCAAACACTACATCGTGCACAAGCTCTAATATTTGTTTCGCCCTCTTACCACCAAAGGGAAAACTCACCCGATTCTGCTTCTCATATACACAATTTTCACAGAAATCAAAATCCATAGAGCTATTACTCATACCTTCTACCATACCTTTACCATGAAGTATTCGAAGGCCCTTCTCTCCAATATGTCCAAGCCTTTGATGCCACAACATGGTCTTCTTTCCAGAAACCACTAGGTTTTCTGCTCCACTTTCAGGAACCACGAAACTGTTGCACCCATCAACAACAGTGCTACCTTGCAGCTTGTACAGAGTTCCAATCCGAACTCCCCACATCAATACCAGTGCTCCCCGAACCATATTGCAGGTATCCTTCTCGAACACTGTTTTTACAACTGCATCATCTAGCTTACTTACAGAAATCAAATTTTTGGCCAATGCAGAAATACGCAGAACACTTGGAAGTGTTCTAACCCTTCCACCTTGCAACTTCAACTTTACTTTTCCGCGACCAACGATTCTAGCCTTCCTATCATCCCCTAAGAAGACATCACCACCATCGTATTTCTCATGCTCACAGAACCACTCTCTATGGGGACTGAAGTGAAAGGATGCACCTAATTCAATCAATCATGCCTCATGATCTACATGTGTACTTGAAGAAGCCAAGTACACATCCCCACCATCATCGGAGGTGGTTTTTGCCTCTTTAGAAGGAGCATCATCAGATCCCTTTCCTTTGTCAAGAGATTTAGATTTACAGTCCCTTTTGTAGTGCCCTTCCTTTCCGCATTTCCAGTAAACCACCTTTAAAGGTTTTCCTGGATATTTAGATCTCCCTCTAGATTTAGATCTCCCACTTGATGACTTATTTTTGTTTCTGTTCTGGGACTGTCCTCGTACAGACAAGGCATCACCCTTCTGGATCTCCATATTTTTCTGTCTCATCTCCTCCGTCAACAAGGATGAGACTATTTCATCAAACTGCAAGGCAGTTGCATTGCTACCTATCGCAGTAACCAAACTATCCCACGAATCTGGTAGAGAACACAACAAACTGATGCACTTATCTTCATTTGAAATTTTAATATCAATAGATAATAACTAACTTACCACGATATTAAATGCATTCAAATGTTTTGTCACCGAGTATCCATCTTTCATCCTCAGGTTATACAGCGTTTTTCGTAGGAACAGTTTATTCACTAGAGACTTAGATTGGTACAAATTCCCTAACTTGTCCCACAAATCCTTCGTCATAGCTTCCCTTGATACATTCAGCAATATTGAATCTGAGACACACAATCGTATTGTGCTTTTAGCCTTCCGATCCAACTTCTTCCATTATTCATCGGACACTCCTGTTGGTTTAGTACCTGGATCTACCGCGACCCACTGATCTTTATCCACCAACAGATCCTCCATCTTAAGTTTCCATAACTCAAAACTCTAACCATTAAATTTCTCGATCTCTATCTTTCCACTGCTCGCCATCCTCTTTCACCACCAGAATCGATCCCGCAGATCTCCCACTGAACAAGGTCTACCACAAGCTCAAGCGAAACCCCTCAGCAATAAAGGCGTCCCCTTGAAGCCAAAACACCTCTAATGCGAAATGTAGGTTTTAACCCCATACAGAAATTACCTGCATACGAATTTTAAAACACAGAAAATAAGCAATGCGATAGCATAACACATAAAACACATATACACAAAGATTTTCCCCTGGATCCAAAAACTGGGACTACCAACTTGATTTTTCATTATGTTCCTTTCAATGTTACAATACATATTTATACATGTCGAAGCATCCAATACCATGGACCGAAAACCATCGCGTCCAAAACCATGTGCGAAAAATCATGCACAAAACCATAGGTAGGTCCGCCCAACCTAATATAGGGTCCAAAAACAAAATTTTCCGACCCCATAGAGTCGGGTTCCTGCATCCCTCAAACCCCCTATGACCCCACCCCGCTACGCAATCGGCGCAACGAAGGGGGGGCTCTGCCCCCCTTCTGACCCCCCAGTTAACTACGTGGCCTAGTCGTGGAAAGAATATAACACAACCCAACATGTTGAGTAAAAGATTTTAACATCAAATAGCCCCGAAAGTTAATTCAATTGGTAGAGTCCCCATCGTTAAAGTGCATTTGCTATTGAGAGGTCATGGATTCAATTCTCTTGACACTCTTGAGGCCAGGCTGTGTGGTTGAGTTGGATGGAAGTGATCCCTTCAGCTGAATTTTCTTGGTACAATTATTTCGTGGACGTAGCAGCCACTGATCTTCGAGGTCGTGAACCACATAGGAAAATAAAAATAAAAAGAAAAAATATTTTAACATGAAATATATAGAAAGGAAAAAAGTGGGAGAGTCCTTATTCCATTAATAGGTTCTTTCTAATTTAAGGTATTAAATAGATTTGTAATTCCTTCAATGTTTAATATGGAGTTTGACATATAACATTTTAAAAATTATTAATAACAAAAATAATTCAATCTATGTATGTATGAGAGATTATATTATATCAATATATGTTTGTTTGAATATGAGAGGACATGTAATAATGTTTTAATGTGGAGAATGTGAATCATAAATAAATTATTTCGATGTCAACTATGTATATATTATATTAAATTAGTGAAAACATAAATTTCTTATAGTTAAAACATTTTATCAATGTCTTGTTCAAAACTAGCATAAATTCATCTTAATCTTTCAAGGTGAAAACCATTTATCAAGTTTTGCACAAAGAAAAAAGTTTGCTTATTGAAATATTTGATCTCTTTTTACTTTTAGTAAATCTAGAGTTAAGATCAATTTATGCTAATTATATTGGTGGATTGTTGTATTTATGAATGTTATAATATGAATATTTATATGTTATAATAAATTAATATCTAAAATGAATATAAAATTAAAGCAAAAAATATTTTATAATTATATAATTATTTTAAAATGTTATAACATAAACACGTTTAATTATTATTATTATTATTTGTTGATTAAAGACTTCTATTGAATCATAAATGTTGCCTTACAAAATTCAAAGTTTGTCTGCTCATCGTCATGGTTTATCACAAGGAAAACCAAATTGACGACAGTGAAGGTTGTTGTCTTATTGCCCCATCATCAAAATATTCTAATGGTAATTTTTGTTCTAACTAGCCTATTGGAAAACAATTGTCTAAAAAGTTTGACAAAATTACTGCATATCTCCAGTTAATTGTACTAGCCATACATCTAACTAAGAAAATAAATTTTTGAAACCAAAATTTCAACCAAGAGCTCTGAACAATCATCATTTGTCGGAAGACGTCACTAGAGTCGGGTCTTGTGCATTAGAGCTTGTTGGAGGTTTAAGACCACACTAGAGATGGTCTTTTATATGTTCTAAGTAGGAATCGAGGTTGACTACGTAGGAGCATTAGTGGAGTTGGACTCCTTGAATTTCATTAAGGCATGCAATGATCTCATTGTGATGAAGACGGGGGTCAAGGACTGGGCCTAAGCAAGCTAAGGGGTGGGGTGAGAAAACAACCGCAGAGGAAGTGATACCAGGGATGAGCTCTGGGCGTTGACTGAAGACCGAATAAACCAAAATTGTCCTAGAGTTTCTAATGCCACCAAGATGCCCTGCACACCAAACATTGAATGCTACCATGCAGAGAAGAACAAACTCAGAATATGGTAAATAATGGACATAGGAAATATTACCCATTTACTAATGGTCCACTAGACTCAAAAAAGCAATGTTTGAGTCCCCCCTCTCCATTAGATGGCATTAATTCCTGGTTGAACTTTCCTTGCAGCCTCATCCTTACACCTGGTGCAAAACACTATCAAGTTTTGAATGCTAACAGGGTCCAATCCTAGGAGATCGTGGCCTCCGGTGGCTGGTGAACTAGAAAATACAACACCATAGTGGAAATATCTCACATATGGTTGGGATTCTTTGCTTACATAACAAAAAAACTCAAGGCTGCGACAGGGAATGTATGACCTCCAAGCAAAGGTTGAGTCTGTCATCTTAATGTGATATATTGATGAGGTTGTTGGCATGTGTGAGTGCATGGAGTGGGATGGCCTCGCCACCCCCACTCTTTAATGCAGGGAGAGGCAGCCTCCCCACACCCCCCCCCCTTCCACTCACTCTTTGTCCAAAACCCTTATCGAGGAAAATACATTGAATTAGTATTAAGTCTATTGTTATTATTCCTATTATTATTTATGCATACTTTGTATTTGTTAATTAGATAAGTGGTAGTAAGATCAACCAGACATGCAATCAATTATTTTATTAGTAAAGGGAACATTACAAAACACTACTAGCAGTGTGGACATAAGGATCATAAATATATTAGTGTTTATATGCTACCTTATATTGATCTTAGAAAGTGTTATCATTGGGCTAGAAAGAATTGGGATGCTTCAACCTTTAACCTAGTGTAACTATTTCAAACCACTTGAATTGGAAGTTAGTCCTTCCAATCTAAGAGGGCTCTCTCAAATATTATCAAATCTTCTTGAAATAATTGAAACAATCAGATGACTAACTCTGATTTCTTTTTGTGTTTTTGTAGGTGAAGAAAAACATTATTACTACTACCATTAGGCATGGAGTCAAACTACAGAGATAGCAAACAACAAATTTTAATGGAAGCTGAGGCATCTATAGCTTTTAAACTGACACAAATGAACATCTACAGTCATACATAGTATATGAAGGAAATTGGAGCAGTTTAATGAGATTTCCAAGTAATCAAGACACTATGTGAAACTGGAAACAATCTTGATAAAAATGATAAAAGCCATGAAATGAATCTCAGGTACATAAACAGAGTAGCTGCAAATTTATATTAAAGGATCAAAATATTACAAAAGGCCATTTCTTCACATTCTTCATCAACCCCTCTCAAAGTCGAAAATCTACCTATTTATAGAGAAATATCTCTTTACATATCTTGCCACTTGGGCCAAATTCGATTCATCAATCTAGAGACCTAGTCCTACTTTTCTTCTAACTAACAGAGTCCTTTTAGGGATTTTTTGTTTTACAATAGTTGGACTCAACTAGGACTCTACTAGATTTAAAATCATAACCACTTCTTGTTGATGTAGATAATCAAAGCCAACTGCATGCTAGCTTTGTTGAAGTGCCATTAAATCTTTAAACTGTTGATAGACATCAATTTAATTTCATTTATGTTGACTGTCTTGATGAGTTGGCTGATTTGTAGATGTGGCTATTTGTTGACCTGGCAGGCTGAAAAATAGGACCTTATCATGATGGCATGGCCACCCTTCATCATCTGGAATCCACCTGGAGCTCAGATGTTTGATATCAAAAATCTTCAAAAAGGCAGAAAAAATGGAGTTTTTTCCATGAATTCATAGCAAAACAGCGTTTTCAAAACTTTCGTAGAAAACTTTCATAACGACTTTGAAAAACACCCTTAGGCTACACTTTTCTTCCATCTGCTGGTTCTGAGATCTTTATTGATGTTCATGAGCTAAACATAAGCCTTCAGAATTTCCTTTGTTGAACTCTAGACCATCCTTAACCCCCAAGGAATGTTATAGCAGTTTTGTAGCAAAAACTCAGCTTCACTATGGGCAGTTTCTACGAAAGTTGCAAAATTTTGATTTTTTCAAGTTTCCATGATTCTGATGCCTCCTTATGACTTCTAACACCATGCTGACTATACATATGGCTGAGTTAACTAAAATAAGTATAGTAAAGACAAAAATTTGGAGAGTTTGCTATATCATGGAGCAACACTTACTTCAACAATAATTTTGAGGTTTCTCTTCTTGAGTTCAACCTGGATCATCTCAATCTGAGTTTCTAGTGTTGTAACTTGTCCTTGTAGGATTTTTCTATCTACTTGCAACCAACTATTTCTCCTATACATGTTTTTCAACATTCTATGTAAGGGCACAGTCCTTTTTATCATTTTCTTAGACTTGTTTGCAATTTCGTCATAAAAAACTATTTGCTTCAGCACTTCATCTTGGTATGCATCAAACTCCAGCTTGGTCTTCATTACTTCTTGTTTGGCCTCCCTTAACTTCTCTTGTAGGATTTCTATTTCGCTCGTTTCTTGAATAATCTCCTTGCCCTTCTTTTTCTTTGATGGTTTCTTGGGTAACTCTGCTTTGCTCAATGATGCTTTAAGTACTTTCTCCATTTGTTGCATTGATCTGTGACATGTTTCCTTGGTTTGAAAATGAAACCCTGCTCTTCTTGAGTAAAATCCAATTTCTTTGCTCTCTTGCTTTTCTTCTTTGTTCCTGTTGGGATCACTTCTACAGGCTACTCATCTGGGCTTTCTTCAATGCCTATGGCTTCTATAATATCAGCCAATCTACCCTTCCTTACACTTTGTTCCAGTTCTTTCTTTTGTCTTCTGGTAATTCTCATCTTAGCACTTGTAGAAGCCTCAATTATAGGTTGTTGATCTGCCACTGACTGTTGTTCTACTGTAGGTTGCTGCTCTGCTGTAGGTTGTTGTTCAACTCTAGGTGTTACATATTTGGATTTTGGAGTTTTTCTAGAGGGGGTAGCAGCATCTAGTTCATATCCACTTAGGAATAAAAATGTAAGCTAGACCATATTCAATTTATTTAGCTCTTCAACTACCAACAATTTTATAAGACCATGATGAAAAACAAAGGTACTACTTGCCTATGGTTTAGCTTGCACCTTGTTAGCCATCTTCCCTAAACTTCTGAAGAGGTAAAAAGGAATGTCTAAGGGTTGTTTACCTGTGAAGTGAAGCAACAACCTGAAGTGGTATTGATAAACCATATGAAACCTTCCCTCACAAATAAAATACTTCTGAATAACCATCAACAACTTGGAATAATGTTCTTTGAGACAGGTTCTAGGAATGCCCATTGTTATATCAATTCCTTGATGTTCATCCTTCAAGAATTCATCACAATTCTGCAACTGGAACTTCTGAACTTTAAACCATGTTTCCCCTGACCTTGGGATTTCAGTAGCATGAGAAACAGTGTCTGGAGATACATTCAAGCTCAGAATGCCCACCTTCGTGCCAACTCCTGTGAAATTGAGAGCGAAATCCTTGGTGATCTGTGCATGAAAACCTTGCAACTTTTGACAAAATCGAAGACACCCCACGCTAGCAAATGACTATATGAAATCAGGGTCTTTGTCAAGCAACTTCATGTTTGTGGGTTCATAACATAGCATAAACCCTCCTTTGTAGTGTTTCCTGGTGGCCATGCTTGCTAACACGTTGAGAGCTACTTGTAAGTTGCTTCCTTTTCACCTGCAACCAAGCTTAGAACACCTAGACCTCACCTAGACCACGACTAAACCTGTTTTGACAGCTCAAACCCTAATGATGACACTTGTGCACTTTTTGATGAGAGCAGATGGTATAAAGGGAAAGGGAGAGGTAAAAGTGATTTAAAAGGGAGTGGAGGACACGGGGATCAAAAGGCATAACAACTCAGTACCTTCGGCATGACGAATAATGATTTTCAACAAAACCATTACACAACCACAAACTCTCGTAGCGAGACAAGTGTCGGAGAAGATTGTTTTGCTATGGAAGTGTCAGGAACTTTCGTAGCAAATTCTGGGTTTGCATAACTGTGTTTGCTATGAAAGTCTGTAAAAGTGTCAAACCTCAAAAATATGAAATGATGACTTCGAAATTGAAAGGATTGGTAACCCTTTTCTTGTTATGATGACCCTATTAAACATTGAATGGACCCTATAATAGGTGTCACATGAACCTAGACATAAAAACCCTATCTATAATGACCAATCAAACTAAAAAAAATAGTTAGGGTTATCATGGATAAAAGTAAAATGAAAGAGTGAAAATTTTAATAATAAAAGATATTATAAAACATTAAAAATATATATATAAATGAATATGAAAAATTATTATGATAAAATTAATTCCAAAATGTCATAAGATACATTATATCCCATTGTTATTAGGTCGTGTTGAAAGTCAAGAATAGAGATATCAATTTATCATTGACTTTACATTACTTAATCTTTGATTGTAAATTTTTTCTATGCCATTGGGGAGATATTTGAAGTGTTATTGCCTAGAAATGGTTGAGACAACAATTTTTACTAGCTTTCCTAACTTTATGGCAGCAACGACTTTTCCTCCATTTCCTGGCTTTTTGGCTTTCTAGTTTCTCTCTTTCTTGGTGTTTGTTATTGCAATGAAGGAAATTGTAACTATTAATAGCCAACTTCCTTGTTGCATTGAATGTTTTTATTTTATTTTGAAGGTCATTATTGTTTCCATGATTAACATTCACTCTTTCCCACAAAAACTGATATGAAGTTGCACAGTGCACAACTTTGAAAGATCAAACTAAAATGTGCAATACAAGAGAAAACTTATTATAAGCCTATGCATTAGGTATATAATTGTCCACGACTTCCATATCCAAATACAACTTAGGCACGTTTTGTTTTTGTTTATTTAAGCTCCACTCACATGATCACTTGTCTCTAACAATGGTGTGTTTATATTGTTAGCCTCCCATGGGGGAGGCATTCATAAAACTATCCACAATATAAGAAATTTTAACAAGTAGTTACCCATGACCCATATCCCTAAAAAAATATTTTCTTATCCAAAGGATTTATAATATGTTGATTTGTATATATAAATCACTAAATCAAGTAATCGCAATCAAGATATTAATTATAAGAATTTAAAGTAAGTGATCATATTATTATCACAACCTTCAAAACTTATTATGACATGTTAAGTCAAGGAATTGTATAACTTTATGTTGATATCTTTTGACAAGGATCACTCATTATTTGTTCATTTAGTCATCTTAAATATCACTATCCACTACTTTTTTTATTTTTCGAGGAAAAAAAGGTGTACTTCTATTATGTATATTAATATTACATACAAATATGTTTGAAGGCATTCCCAAGGGCTCTAAGTTGCCTTGTATGTGTCATTCCCAGCTACAACATTTCAAAAAAAGCAAAAAGCTACTTATAAATAATCAACCCTTGATCACTATACGGAAAATATACAATTTCTTTCTCATATATATATATATATAGAAAGAGAGAGAGAGGGGTCCACTTGTCACATTACCATTTACACATTACTACTTAGTTGTAGTAAACAAAATATATACATATGCATTTATTCAGAATAAGCTATAAATATGCAAAGAGAGATATAAAAAAAAAAAGACGTAGAGAGATGTGGATTTAATCAGAGCCAAGAGTCATGAAGGAGTTATGTTTGGTGGCCCTCTTTTGTTGTTTTGATTTTCCACATTCCTAGGACCATTTCTATGCCAAATTTGGATAATGTGTCTGCCTCTTCATTCCTATTCATGTAAGCATGATCAAATGAGTGTAAGAGAAAGATGAAATTTTAAGTAAATAAGTTGAAAAGGGGGCTAGAAATAGTAACTCATAAGTCTTGTATTTCCTTTCTTCCAATTTATGACTGCCAAGGAATCTTCATACACATGAGATTGAGTGATCCTCTTATCTTGGGCTAGCTAAAGCGAGAGCTTGAGAGCCATAAATTTTCATAGTTGTTGGTGGCCAAACCCATGTTAGCAACAAAGGCAAACCAGTGAGACCAAGAGATAAAGATTATCCTATTGGTTCCCACATTGATGGAGAACCTTGGGTATCCCCATGAAAAAAACCCCAAGGATAATTAGTTTTTATAGTGGAGGTGAATAGGCAGAGAGGACTTTTGGGGCACACACACTCCCATAATATCTAAGCTCTAAGAGATTAATTTTAATGAGGAGAATTAGCATTCTCAAAGATGGCATGATTTCATTTCAACCATATTCCCCATGCAACTAAAAAAGGAAGATCACGATGTTGAGCCTTGTGGTGACTTGAAAACAAGGTTTTTAGGGCCTCCTCAATGGAACACGCCTATAAAACATAAGAATGGTATTTAGAGCTACCAATATCCTTCAAAACCAATTATGTAAAGGGGAAATTGATAAAGAGATGCTCCATTCTTTTTAAAGAATACTAACAAAGGGCACATTTGCTAGGTCCATGGAAGGAACGCCTCTATAAATTTTTCTAGGTCGAGGTTTTATTGTAGAGGAACAACCGCATGAATAACTTTTTCTTAGGTAGGCATCTTAATTTCCAAAGTCTCTTTTTCCACCATGAGAAATTGGTTGATGATTAGTGAGGAATAATTGGAGATATTCAACTTTTCGCACATACACTCCCATGGGATTTAAAGCCCATATGAGATGATCATCTATATATGGGATTTAAATCCCATGGGAATGTATGTGCGAAAAGTCGAATATATCCAACTATTCCTTCTAATCATCAACAAATCTCTCATGGTGGGAAAAGAGACTTTGGAAATTAAGATGCCTGCCTAAGAAAAACTTTTATATGAGAGTTTTAGAGCACTTGCGTAAGTATTGTAAGAAGTTGCATGATCCCCTTCCCACTGTAGATCCAAAGTAGAGAACTACTATTATTCTCTTGTATGAAAGTTTCTCCTGGAGATTTGGTTTAGGTAGTGAAATCCTTGTTTGTTTATCTTTGAAATGAAATATTATGAGAGGATATTATTTTGTAGACTTCCAATCCAAGTGTCCTTCCCAAGTTGGATCTTGGAGCCATACCCTTTCTTCCATCTCAGTCCCTATCCCACCAATGAAAAATCCTGAACAATATATTTCCATATGATAGATCCATCTTTTGAATATTTTCTCGGGGCTCTTACCAAGTGAATGGTTGAAGAAGGACTAATATGTTTCTGATGGATTTCCATGTACCATAATTCTTCCCCTTGAAAATCTCCATACACAATTTGCTACTAAAGTAGTTTCAAACCAGGTTAGGTTTTTTCAGCCCCACCCTCCCCATACCTTGGGAATAATAATGGACTTCCAATATATCAAAGTAAATGGGTCTTTTTCTTACTTCCCTACCCAAAGTAATTTGGAGGTGATTTGCCTGATTTTATCCAAGGTGCCCCTACAAATCCATTATAGGGAGGCCCAATATACCAGAGTTGCGTCTATAACAATTTTATTAAGGACGAGTTTGCTAGCAAGAGAGATCCACCTATCGCACCAGATGTTTACCATGTTCTCAATCTTGGCTAGAAGCCATCACCAATTTTCTTTTAAGTAGTGGTATGGCTTAAGGAAAAAAAACCCAAATATTTTATATCTCCCTAAAATTTCTCTGAGTAAATTCATAAGAGATTTTCAATCCTTCCTTCCTCCTCTTTTGATAGACCCCCTTGAAGCAATTGAAATTTAGATTTATTGATAACCATACTAGTTTCCAAAGAAAAATTGAGTAAGATATCAACTACACATTCGAGGTATTTGGAGTTCCCTTCCAAAAAAACAAAATGTCATCCACAAAGAGGAGATATATGAGGAAACAGTTTTGAATTAAAGATATACCTTTGAAAATATTATTTGAGGTATCATCCTTGATTAGTATACTTAATCACTCTACTATTATTTAAAAAAGCAGAGGAGAAAGGGGACACCCCTGGAAAAGATCTCTTTTAGCATTTAAAAAGGGGTTGTTGCTCCATTGATAAGTAGATCAAAAGAAGTAGAGATGGTGCAATTCAAAACCTAGGACACAAAGGACTGGGAAAATCCAAGGTAGATGATAAGTAGTGTACTTTGTCAAAATATTTGTAAAGGTCTATCTTGTGAACCAGCGCTTCTAAAGTCTTGTCTGGATGGAGTGGAGGCCTTCTTGAGCCAACCAAATGGCCTCATGAATTTGCCTCCCCTTAAGAATCCAAATTGTTCAAAGGAAATGTTATTAGCCAAAATGTCCTTTTGTCTAATAACAATGAGTTCGGAAATGATTTTGAAAATCAAGTTGAAAAGGGAAATAGGCCTAAAATGATCAAAAGTTAAAGGGGATTCAGATTTGGGAATGAGGGAAATAAAGGTGGAGTTTAAAGGAGCCAAAATCCATCCCATTGTCTTGGAGAACTTCACAACATTTAAAATATCTTCACCAATAATGTCAAAACATTGCAAATTGATTCAATGGGGATTCCATCTAGGCCGGGACTTTTCCCTTTTCAAAAGCTATAAAGGATTTTAACCATCTCTTCTTTTGAAACTTCTACCACTAGCTTATCGTTCCCTCCCCGATCAATGAAGCTAGGAAAGTAAGTTACTATTTGACTGATGTAATCTATATTGACTCTTCCACTTTCATTAAAAATGGTATTGAAGTGATTTGAGCCCTCCTTTGGAAAGTTTTGGAAAGAGATAACATGTGAGCCATATTCTCTAATTATATCCCATATGGTGTTTATAGCCTTCGATGGTTGGCATATCAATGAAATAATTTGGAGTTTTCATTGCCTTCTTGTAACAAAATGGTCCTAGTTTTCATTCTCCATTCTTTTTCTTGGTCTAGTAGAATCTTCTTTCGCTTAGCTTATATATCCTTAAGTTGGTCTATTAGAAAATCAGTCAGAGGACTTTCCAGATTTTGATCCAACAGTTCTTTGATCTTGACCTCATTTTAGTTATAACTTTTGCATCCTTTACTTTTTTTTCTTTTTCCCAAGAGATATTGGTTTCTTTAGACCTCTTCGGATTTTCTTTAAATTGTAAAGCTAACGAGGCTCTAACATCCTAGTTAAACAATCTGTATCCTTCCTTAATTACATTATTAAAGGATGGATTCTCGAACCAATGGGAATTCAATTTGAAAGGATTGGATGGCTTAGCGAGATAGGGATCTAATTCCAATACGATAGGGATATGGTATGAATCACCTCCAGCCAAGATCCATTGTATAAGACTCAGAGGGAGTTCAAGGAAGGACTTTGCAATAAATAATTAGTTCAATCTATTAACTATTCTAGCTTCTCCAATCTTGTTATTCTGCCAAGTAAGCCAAATTTTGGAAGTTTGGATGTCAATTAGCTCCACCTACCTTAGCGAGTTGAGAAATACATTTGCCAAAGGATCTACATCAACATCAGAACCCCATACTTTATAGTATCACAATGAGAAGTTTAAGTCTCCCCCTATTATTAGCCTACTAGAGTGAAGCACGTGATTCCTTAATGTGTTCATCTATAATTCCTTTCTATCCAAATAAGGATCATGAATATCGAGGCATAATATGGGCATGTATAGATCCTTATATATGAGGTCGAAGGCTAAGCCAAATCTAATTAACCATGTAGGAGAGTGTTTTAAGACATTTGATTTCCATTTAGAGATCGAGCCTATCAATTCCCTAGTGGCATCATAGGATAAGAAGTTATAGTTGGGGAAATTCTCTTATAAAATTATTGAGGCCTTCTTACCTTTCGTCATCATTTCCTGGAGAAAAATGTCCTTGGGGGATAGGAATCCCATTAGCCTCCTAAGGCCTAATTTTTTGTAGGGTTGTCCAAACTCCTGTAGTTGAGAGAAAGTATTTTCATGGGGAATCCCTAACTGGAACCATTGCTCTAAGGGCCCCAAAAAGAGATTTCTATTTCCTAGAGTGATTTTCCACATTTTCATGGCTTTACTCTTTTGAAAGAAAGTAGTTCCTTCATTTAGAGGAAGTCTAAAGGTTAATTAGCTCAAAAACACCCAAATTTCTTCCTAATATTGTTTGTTGAGGGGGAGGATTTCCATTTATATTGAAGCTTGTAGCCAGAAAAGATTGGGTTGGGGAAGGTAGTCATCACTACGGAGTCCTGTAGAGAAATATGGAGGATGTTACTAGAGAACGTTGGTAAAATTCATGGGAGGGAGGAGCTAGTGGAGGCAATCCATGTGACATTAATTGGTGGGGGGTTGGGGGCAAAGCTTTACGTTAGCATACCTTGACTACACGTGCAACCCAAGAAGTTAAAAGAAAAAGGGAATTTGAAAAATTATGAAAAGAGGAATCGGAAGTCTATGTACCTTTAGTTGGAAGACCTTCCATTGTAGTCGTTGAAGAGCTCAAAGAAGCCACCAATGTTGATCCAGGTGGACCTGGAGAGGCTCAAAAATCGAAGTCTTTGGATTTCATCAAAAATAGGATTAGATCAAAGAGCTCGTCATCCTGATTCTGACCACCAAGACGAAACTCAAATCCAATTTCGTATGTGCAAGTTATTGTCAGTCAAAGGAGCAAGACTTTTGTCGCCAACTAAATTTGGAGCACAAATAACTTTGGCAGTCTGGTTAGATTTGGTGGTAACTAAGCGAGCAACAATTATCACTAAACAACAGTCGTAACTGGTCAAATTGTTGAATGTTTAATTTTGTCGATGACCCTTAAACAAAATTCAGCGGACGGTTTTGTCTAGAGCCAAAAATAATTAAAAATATATATATTTTTGGTGGGTAGGCCACCAACATCACCATCCATTCACATATAATAATACATATGGTTCAAGCTCGCAAGTCTGACTGCGATACCTTGCCCACGACCAATGGCCATACCACATGTAACAGGGGGGAAACAGGAGTCGAACCCGCGCCGACCAACCCACCCAACAGGTGACCCCAAATACACTGCCAAACAACAAACGACCCCATATATATATATATATATATATATATATATATATATATATATATATATATATATATATATATATATATATATATATATATATATATATATATATATATATATATATATGTATGTATGTATGTATGTATATATATGTATGTATATATAGATATATATGTATATGTATATGTATATATATATATATATCTATATACATATACATATACATATACATATACATATACATATACATATATATGTTATGTGGGGCGTGGGGGGGTGGGGGGGATTTGGACTTGTGACTGTCTAGCCAACAAACGCACTAACCATAGGCCACCAACCAACTTTTCCAGGCAGAGCTTTGTTTAATACACTCTCCACGACCCATTTAAGCCTGACTTTTTCCATTCGAGTGATCAGCGAAGGAACCACACAAAAGTAAAGAGTGCATGGAACCGTGAAACCAAGGGTGAAACCATGAATGGCAGAACCCTGACCCTATGGAACCATGACACAAGAGAATCTTAGAGGAATCTTTTAGATTCTTTGGAAGCCCGGAATTGACAATGACGAAATGGGGTCAACTTTATACTCAAATTGCTCAGGATTTCGTAAGGATCATGATGGAACAATCTATTTTTTCATTTGATTAGTCAATTTTCCAAAGGCAAAACCTTGACGTAGTAATCTACAAGGAATGTTTTAGTTTCCTTAGAGGCCCAAAATTGGCAGTTTCTGAATGGGGTCATGTTTATACTCATCTAAACCGATTTTTCGCAAGGATCGTGATGACACAGACTGTTTGGGCATTTGAGCAGTCGATTTTCAAGCCATCATCAGATTGGGAGGTATAATGATGCATTTTGGCCACTTTGCTTGTTTTTGTTTTGGCGAAAGGATGGATGTATGTTGCAGGTTCTAGTGATCTTGGTATATTGTAGTAGGATATCAAGATCTGAATCTTTGCCATAAATTCATCATTTTAGTCGTTGCACAAAATTCAAGATGGTACAGTGATGAAAGAGGGCCATGTTGACACTTTGTCTTAAAGTAGTCATGTTTACAGTCGTTGGTCTCAGAATTGTGAGAGGATTATGATGATGATGAGTATGACTTGAATCTGATCAGCGGATTCAAGAGGAACATTTTATGCCACTTATGTGTGAGAGTCCATTTATGCCACTTTTGTGAGAGATCATTCCTTTGTCATGCTGAAGGAGAACGTCTTGTGAGTGAGAGTTTTTTGTAGGAGAACATCTCTTTGAAGAGACATGTCACTCAATATAAGAGTTTCATCCTTGTGTTGACAAATATTTTACTATGTACTCATATTCTTCTTGTAGAGACTAATGAAGAAACCTCCCCACTCTTGACCTAGGGCCCAAAGACGAAGTCCACATTGTACGAACTTCGTTATCATGTCTTGTGTTATGATTGCTCGTGGTTATTTGCTTCTTATTTATGTTGATGGATTGTTGAAGTATTGCTTAGAAAATGTATTGCTCAGGTTTCACATGCAAATATAAGTGTCAGTAAAAGGTCCCGCAGATGAAGTTTTTTGTTTGAAAGTGTTCACAAAAATTTCACGAATCAAGTGGTATCAAGCAGTATGACCTTTTTGTTAGGGATTGTGAATGTAATCATGGGCAAAGGATTGAAGCAAGCAAGACTTCAAGAGTTGGAAGAGATTAATCATTGCATTTAAGAAGAGAATGCAGAGCTTCAAAGGTTTCTATAAGATGCATAGGAAGAGAAGCGAAAATTGATGCTCATGTTAGAGCAAACTATGGAGGAACAAATGGGAGAATGTTCCACTACAAAAGGAGAACTAGCCAAAGAGGATGACTAGGAATCACTGAAAAAATTGAAGGTAACAAAAACTCCTTCTTCTCATGATGTTATTTCTATTGGAAGCATTGAGATACCTATTTCAGAGACTGACATGAGACTCCTCACCAAGATGGGGTATAAAGGAGGAGGACTTAGTCTTAATT
This sequence comes from Pinus tabuliformis, assembly GCA_031772625.1. Classification (NCBI taxonomy): domain Eukaryota; kingdom Viridiplantae; phylum Streptophyta; class Pinopsida; order Pinales; family Pinaceae; genus Pinus; species Pinus tabuliformis. Next base: position 409,277,412 of record CM062805.1, read on the forward strand.
CCCAAGGAATTATGCAACCATTGGAGGTTGTAAGAAGGCCTCAATTTGCAGGATTGGGGTACACTGAAGGAGAGTGTTTGAAGGTAACGAAAGAAAGGGATTCATCAAACAAATAATCCAAGCCATTGCCAAAATCATCAAGGAAAGAGGATAATAAGAACACATCACAATCTTCTCATGATAGTGAGTATTGAAGGGGAAGAGCTAAGGCAAGTTCTTATCACCTAATTTGCACCAAAGACAACCAAGCAAGGTATAAAAAGTCTCAGTATTCTAATGTTCATTTTGATTATAAGCAAATTAATAATGATGAGCGGAACTTAGGGCATAGAAAACCATGTGCCTTTTATTGTTTGAAATTATAACCATGTTGTTGTCAAGTGTTGGAAAAGAATGACAACCAGGAAGAGGCTAAGACTTGAAGACCCTTCTCCACATCAGGGTTGGAAGAAGGCTAGGAAGGTCTGAAGGAAGAAGAAATTTTGCAACAAAGGTGGACATCAGAGAGCTACATGTTGGAAGCTCCATCCAGAGCAACGACCAAAGTAGGACCAGAAATAACCCGTGAAGGAACCAATCAATGAAGTTGTTCAAGGAAATCAACTATAGGAAGAAGACCCATTAACTTAGTTGGGTAAGAGATGGGTAGCATTTTTTAGTAGTTGAGAATGGTCACATTTTGTAAATCACATGTTGCGATTATTTGTAAATGTGATGAATGCATAACATCACTTGTGTTGGAAACATGGTGATATTTTTGGCCTTTTAGTTGGATAACATGGGGCATGATTTTGGCATAAACTTAACCATGAGTGTGTTATAAACTATTGGCAAGTATGGGTTTTTGCTTGGGCCTTGTTTCAGTCTTTAATTTGAACATGTATTAACAACTATGAGTTTGCACATGGGTACATGTATCAGTTTCATCATTCTGAGTTCTGAAGTACAAAGGTGAAGGAAAGGGAAGGTGGCCTATCAGAGGAATATGTTATGCAGATCGAGTTCATAGTAATGTTTATGCTTTTGGAGGAACAAAAGCTCCTCAATGGGGAGGAATGATCCAGGTGGCTCCAGAGGATTTCATTGAAACCAGGACTAAATCAAAGAGCTTGTCATCTTGATTCCAATAACATAAACGACACTCAAATCTGACTTCATATGTGCAAGTTATTGTCAGTCAAAGGAGCAGGACTTTTGTTGCCAGCTAAATTTGGAGCACAACTTTAGTAGTCTAACTAAATCTATCTGACTTCATATGTGCAAGTTATTGTCAGTCAAAGTTTCAAGTCAAAGGAGCAGGATTTTTGTCACCAACTAAATTTGGAGAACAACTAACTTTGGTAGTCCGACTAAATCTGGCAAAATCCACTAAATTTGGTGGCAACTAAGCGAGTGACAAATTAGCACTAAACAACAACCAGAATTGGTCAAATTGTCAAATGTTTATTTTTGCCAATGACCCTTAAATAGAATTTGATGTACAGTTTTGTCTGGATCCGAAAATAATTAAAATATATATATATTCTTGGTCTGTGAGCCATCAACCTCACCTACCATTCACATTTAATACTAGCAATTTTTCCTAAAGGTGCAAAGGTACAACGAAGGAATAAAATATTTGGGAAGGTAATCTTAAAAAACTAAATCACTAAATTAAATGTGTGTGTGTGTGTATTTTAATTAAAATAAACAAAATATTTGGTAATATTTCACAATACTGAATTACTAAATATTTATTAAAATAACATAAATATCCCCCCACTACAATAAATAAGTGAATATTAATTAAATAAAATAAATATTTAACCAACTCTATTGGAATGAACTAAAAAGTTGCAACTACCCATCATCATTGTAGATGAATAATGGTCATAAATTGCCATTTAAGATGTTGTGCTAAGTGTCCCTTATAACCACATCTATGAACTAAAAAGTTGCAACTATCCATCATCATTGTAGATGAATAATGGTCATAAATTGCCATTTAAGATGTTATGCTAAGTGTCTCTTATAACCACATCTACATTTTCAAAATTGTGTAGCCTTTTTAACCCTTCAAACATATTCTTATGCAAAGGACATAATTTTGTATCAAAGGACTTTAAAAGTGGCATTGACATAGACAAGGTGCACAATGTTTGAATATAAATTTGTAGAATAAGAACCATAACTTCTAATAGATACCTACCACTTGAAATTCCTTTTGTGAATAAGTTTACAATTGTAGTTGCATTCGACAGTATGAAAATAACGTTTATCCTTTAAATGATGGGTCTGGGGCTAATCTGTTGGTTTTACTCTTAATCCAAGTACAATGGCCCATAATTGAATCCATTTAGACATGTGATTGTGATAATTATTATGTTTGGCAAGTGCTTCCTACTCACTGGTGTTTGTTTACTTTGAAATAGAAGTGTAGGCTTCCCTAAAGAATTTGTGTGTAATTGTGTATGCAAAGGAAATATTTTTAGATCACAACGTTATCGACAACCTAGACCCCTGTAGACTTAAAGTGGAGATTGTTAACAAAGACATGTAGGACGACCTTAATAAGACCAAAAAAAATTATATATCATAGAATTCTTATAGTGACAGGTTTATAGTGTTCGACCATGTTATTATTCTTCTTTGGTATGTATCTAAGTTCTAATTGACATTCCCTAGGATGATTTCAGCTTCCTAACATCAAAAGCAAGATCTTTTGCACACTACATTGGCAGGAAGATTTCTAAAATTCAACAACATAAACAAAATTTTGAAGTCTGATACACTTCTAAGCATCGGGGTAGTAAGAGATGGTGCATAAAGTTTCACTGAATGAATGACTCTACTTGATGCCTTCTTCCCTCACTTTGTCTTGTGTTACACAAAAATCCCTTAGAAATTGAAAGTTCAGTTTTCGTTTTGAGGGGAAATTAGACGAGGACCTAGAAATAATAATAATCTGTGATTCATGAAAATCATTAAACCCAAGACATATGCTTGAAAATTTTATGCGTGAACAATTGAAATCCGATCAATTACTTTTTAACTCAAATAAAGAAAATAACTATAATTCTTTAAAAATAATCAAATTGAAATAACAAAGTAGAAGGTAAAAAAAATGCATGATAATGGAACTGGAACTTACTTTGATTTAGATCGAACTCGAAGAGATGACCTGATGATCTCATAGAGGCATCAAGGGTTCGATTCTCCATAATGGTCGGATGTGGGAGACGGGGAGGAGGAGGTGGTGTCATGGATAGTTTTATTCTTCTTGACCTTGACCAGAGGTCACAAGGGCCAAACCCTGACCCCATTGTCTTGCCCCAAAAACATATGTTGAAGCAAAAGTCGAATTGAGTGGGCCATTGCAATCAATTGCACAACAATTAATCAAACAAATACATACCAGATTCCCAGGTTCAAAATCCTCGCCCTTCAGTTTCAAAGTCCCTTGCTCATCCTTGAGCTTGGCAACCATGACCCATATTTTCCCTTCAAAAGTTGAGTGCAGAGACAACACATTCATCGACTCCACGACCTTCACTGCAAATCCATTTACCAAGTCCAAAATCCCAAGTTTTTCCAAACGCTCAGAGCCTTTCGAAGCCCTCACCTCGATACCCGCATGGCTAAAACCCGAACTCAAAGCCAAATTTGAAGTCGAGCTTCATCGCACCAGCGAGGCCCTCAGAACCATGCAAGATCAAGCTTAATCAGGCATTGTGGATATAAAAATGTATAAAAAATATGGTTCCCATGACTTTTTTTGGCTTGTTAGTTGGTCGGGGCTTTATCAGCCGTAGAAAACATGTGATTCAAAGTGCTACATGGTAAAAAAAAAATATTGGATAGAGGAGGATGGAAATCGAAAGATCTCTGTAGCTAGATTTGCCCAACCAAACCCATCACAGGAACACCTTTGGTGTAAATATATATGGGTTGAGGCCCACAAGTCTGACCCCGGAACTCTGCCCACGGATAACGGCCATACCACATGTAACGGGGGGCCAACGAGAGTCGAACCCACGTTGGCCGTCGGTTAGCCTATCCAACGAGCAACCCCAAATACACCGCCAAAGAATGAACAACCCCATTTTAAATAAAACAAACAAAAAAAACCATATGATATGTGGGTGTAGATGGGTTTGAACCCGTAACTGTGGGGGCAACCAATGACCTAACCACAAACTGCCAACCAACTTGCCCAGGCAGGGCTTTGTTTAATCTGCCCTCCACGACCCATTTAAACCCGAGTTTTTCCATTTGACCAATCAGCGGAGGAACCGCACAACAATAAAGAGTGTGTGGAACCGTCAATCCAGGGGCGAAACCATGAACGACAGAACCATGACCTTATGGAACCTTGACGCATGAGAATCTTAGAGGAATCTTTTAGATTCCTTGGAAGCCCATAATTGACAATGATGAAATGGGGTCAACTTTATACTCATATTGCTCATAATTTCGCAAGGATCGCGATGGTGTAATCTGTTTCTGCATTTGAGCAGCCAATTTTCCAGAGACAGAACCTTGAGCATGGAACCTTGATGTAAGAATCTACAAGGACTCTGTTTATTCCCTAGAGGCCCATAATTGATAGTTTCAAAATGGGGTCAACTTTATACTCATATGAACTAATTTTTCACAAGGATCGTGATGGCACATACTGTTTTGGCATATGAGCAACTGTTTTTCAGACCATCGTCAGAGTGGGAGGTATAATGATGCATTTTTGCCACTTTGCTTGTTTTTGTTTCGGCGAAAGGATGGATGTATGTTGTAGGTTCTAGTGATCTCTATATGCTGCAGTAGGACAACGAGATTTGAATCTTTGCTAGAAATTCGTCATTTTGGTCGTTGCATGAAAACCAAGATGGTGAAGTGATGAAAGAGGGCCAAGTTGACACTTTGTTAGAAAGTAGTCATGTTTACAGTCGTTGGTCTCAAAATTGCAAGATGATTATGATGATTATGAGTATGATTTGAATATGATCAACATATTCAAGAGGACTATTTTATTCCACTTATGTGTGAGAGTCCATTTATGCCACTTTTGTGAGAGATCATTCATTTTTCACGCTGAAGGAGAATGTCTTGTGAGTGAGAGTTCTTTGTAGGATAACGTCTCTTTAGAGAGACATGCCACTCGAGATAAGAGTTTCGTCCTTGTGTCGACAAAGAATTTACTATGTACTCATCTTATTATTGCAGAGACTAATAAAGCAACGTTCCCACTCTTGATCCAAGGCCCAGAGACATAGTCCACATTAGATGAACTCCATTATCACATCTCATGTTATGATTGCTCATGGTTTTTTGCTTCTTGTTTATTTTGATGGATTGGTGAAATATTGCTTAGAAAATGTATTGATCATGTTTCACATGCAAAAATAAGTGTTAGTAAAAGATCCTATAGATGAATATTTTTGTTTGAAAGTGTTCACAAAAAATTCTAGGACCAGGTGTAGCCTACTCTCCCATCACCTAGCCTTCCTCAAAAATTGAAATGTCCCTTTTTCCTACCTTGCCCAAGTCTAAAGGAGTCGAAATGACTTTGGAGAGTAAGTATTATTTTTTAATCACTGCCAATGAAAACTTTTTTGTAACAAGGGAAGCCTGTTTTTGAAGAGGATATTTTTGAACCCACTTACAATGATTATGAGACAAAGACACTTCTGCCCCATATGGCCATAAGTTTGGAAACACCCAAATTAGAATGGAATGCCTTCATAGTCCAACTACTATCAATGCACCTTCTTCCCAAATAAAATGGTAATAACATTTGCTAAACCCTTCAACTATCTAAACTCACTAGGATCCTTGCCAACCCATATACCCAATCCATTTAAAGGATATACATGCTTCATGGAAGTATCCAAGTTTGTTTCCTATCTCTTTAGAAACTTCTTTCGACTAGAAAATAAGGGGGGGTCCATGGATATGAACCTAGATAGTTGATGGACCATCGCTTAAGAAATAGAACCTGCACTCCCCAATTCCATTGCTTCACTAAAACATTTCGGGCATCCTCCCCTAATTTGATTATCATCCAATCCACCCCTTTGCTACAAACATAAAGTGTGGGGAGTAGCCTAACAAAGTAGAAAAATGTTCCTTAGTTGATTTGCAGAGCACGTCCATTGTCATCCTCTTACTATCAAAATGGTCTACAACAACAACCTCCTCCATGTGTGTATCTCATTGAGTTTGATGTCTTTCCATGACACCAAATGAGGTTCTTCAACTTTTTGTTTGATGCATTTTTTCTTGTGCTTAGGGTTATCTCTAACTGATGAGCCTAGTGATGCTAATAGTTGAAAGGTAATATTGCTTCCACTAAACACTTTTAGAGACATTATGTTATCTATAAAACCTCCCTAGCTAGTATGAGTGGGAAACTATAACACCTCCTCCCTACATTTACCCAATTTTACCGATCTGTGGTAAACATGAGACGAAGAGTTACTATGACATGATCTGACCTCCAAGCTCCAACTATGGAAGTGGGGCCGACAAATTGACAACTCACAATATTCCTCAGGGATACAAGACACTCAAGGGCCAAAGGACCACCACAAGTGACGAAAACTTGAGATGGGACTCCTTTTCACACCCCTAGGCCCACAACCACACCCTTGTCATTGCTTCCGTGCAATTATGAGGTGACAACCACACTCACAGGCTTACCTCCATGCGGTTATGGCCTAAACTTCTCAATTTAGGGCATGCGTCCTGGGATTATTGCCCTCTCTTCAGGCCAGCGTCCAGACCACTGCCCAGAATTGCCTAAGGCTTTCCAAAATAATTATTAACATGATAACAAAGCTAAACATTCAATCTCGAATCAAGAACTTGACCTAGACTACCTAATCCATAACAGACATTCAGTCAAACACATGGAAAACATAGAATCTATAAGTCATGAATGCATGTATGATCATAATAGTTTGAGATTCATCTAAGAATCACCAAGAAGGCTCTATGTCCTCTCCACATAGTTGCAACAACACTTATTAGTCCATGCATTCATCAACCAATCAATAACTGAATAATTCACGACAAGAGCCATAGATATTACACATGATATAACCAACATATAACCAGAAAATAACCAACATTGGAACCATTGTAGAACAACCATAAGATAACCATCAGAATCAACACATATACTCGTAAATCACAATATGAAAATGTATTATATTGACATGTGAAAATGACAACCAAGTTAGGGACTTCCACGTACCAAAAGACCATAGATTGGGTTGAACCAAATCTCTCTTTCAGCCAATCACCCCCGCGCCATATTCCAGACATGAATGTGGGACCTTATGGAATAAACCAAGACAAAACCAAACTAGGGCTTCCAGAGGCTAAACCGCCTCAACCCTCAACCACAGTGATTCCACCTCCACAGTCGGACATCACTAACACCAACCAGATCGGTCTCTGCCCAAGCTATCCAAGGCTTCAGGAACTTGTAACTAAACCCACAACCTTCCAGGGTTCTAAAGCGTTTGTGCAACCCGACTCTAGGGACTAGTAACTCAACCCACCAAGGGATCTAGAGCATTTGTCCCAACCTAGGCTCCAGGACTAGTAACTCAACCCAAGTTGTTCCAGGGCTTCTAGAGTGTTTGTTCCAACCCACAATCATAAAGAACCTAAGAACCAATAAGAAAAACAACAAGTGAAAAAACCCACACTAGGATGGTTATTCAGGAAATGGTAAGGCAAGGCTAAGACCACTGTCAATCTAGACAAATATCTTGTAACAACCCTGGTGAAAAGTTCATGTAATAAAAGTTAATGAAGGCAAACTAATACCACAGTTAAGGGACACTTATTCCAAGTTGAATGTTGGGCAAAGATATCCTAGTGGGCATAACTGGATGTGTGTTTTGGCTAAGGAAAATTGGCAAAGGCAAAGGGAAAGGCATTAAAAGGTAAAAAGGCATTTTTGCCACATTTATTTATGAAAATAAAGGAAATGAGGAGAAAATTAAGGTGAAAGGTCACAGGTTGCATGTGAGGAGGAAATTGAAGGAAAATAATGGAAAGTGAAGAAAATAGAGGCCTCATTCATAAAACGGCTTATGAGGAATAGTGGGCAAGATTTTGCTAATCTTTTGTTAGTTAAAGTTTGGAGCTCTCTCATTATTCTCTCTCCCTCTCTCTCACTCTTGGTCACTTAGAGTTTTCTTGGAGCACTCTAGCTTTAGATCAAGGAAGGAAAAGCAAGCAAAGGGAAAGGAAGGAAAGAAAGGATTAAGGAAGAAGAGCAGAATCAGGCAGCTTCGTGTGTTTGACAGAATGTCAGTCTCAATTGGGGATTCTCAGGCCTAGTCCAGAGGTTGATTTTTTATTTTTTTATATCATCATCATGTCTTTGATCGATTTTGAAGGTTATAATAAGTTTTGGGCAGAGGCCGGGATTCTGGGCTAGAAAAGTGGCTCAAATCTCAAGGACATTGGCACAGGTCTACTGAAAAAAGTCCAGGGACGCTGGCACATAGGCGTGTGAGAGCGACTTTGGCTTCTGGTTGTTGTCTTGCCTATAGCACGAGAGCGACCAGGGGTTAAAAGACTTAAATCACCATGGGACTTAGGGACATGATGTCTGAGTGGCTGACATGTCTCCTGAGGATGTTGCTACTAATGTGGATGGGTTTGTTTGATATGTTCCATCGATTCCATTTCCTTAAAGTCACCAAGGAAGTTGAATCCTGTATAGTAGCCTCTCTCGTCGCATGTTTACCCTGGTTGGCCAATTGCTTGGGTGGACCTGGGAGGAGGGGGTTTTACAGAGTGGTATCAGAACGTGGTTACGATCTCCTTGGTTGAAGGTGCTTGCTCATGCATGCATGTTATTTGAATGTGTGTCTCTTGCACTTGCATTCCATGTGCTTGTTGCATTGCATCATGTTGATCATGATTGTAGTAAGGTTGTCATGAGGAACTTGATGTGATTTTGTGGGATGCATCGTCAGAAGTATATGACTGGTTGCATATGGTTATATGTCACTTACATGTTGATTATATGTCACTTGACTACATCCTTGTATGTCAGGTGCATTCTTGAATGTTTTGATTACATGTATTAGTCTTGTAGGTTGATTACAAGAATTGATCGCTTATGCTCGACTACATGCGTTCATACATATGTGTAGTTGATTAGGCATTGCTTATGCATGTTGATAGTTGCATGTGGCAATGTGTGCAATGGAGTAATGGTTGTTGTCATGCATGAGGTCATAACATGCATTGTTGATATGGCCTTGCATTGATGTCTGTACCCTAGCTAGAACGGTGTTTATGCGTTGATACACTTATTCGATATATGTCTATATGTTGTTATGATTATGTTATACATGTATCACACTAATTTGATGATCTTGCAGACAAGGTATCCTCCCCAAATTATGCTAAGGTACATTGGTTTATTGTGATTTGGTTTAGCTGACATAGTATGCCTTACAGGAAAGAGATCAAATGGCTAGCAAGGTGGTAGACTACATAGAATCTCCCGATGCATCAGATAGGCAGTGTGGTGCAGGGAACACTTCTGACTTGGCAGACACATTAAGAAGCCTGAAGGAAGAAATAAGGAGTTGCAAAGTAGACAATGACAAAATCATGCAGGCACAAGAGAAACAAGCAGAGGTGAATGCGATACTACTTCAGAGTTTGTCAGATTTGCAATGACAGGGACCACTTCAGATCAGCCATGGACATGAGGACATAACTAATGGGGCATATGGTAGTAGGTCTCCTAGTAGACACAGGTCAAATAGATCTGACATGATCAGAGATGGCAAGCTATTGGACACTCCAAATAGGAGAGGTGATAGACACAGGTACTATTCTAGTTTTGGTTCTGACAGGCATCATGATTGTCATCGTTATCATCCTTACAGGAGGAGTGATAGGGGATACTTGTCAGATGAGTTTAAGAAAGAAAATCCACCTACCTTTGATGGAGAGATGAATAAATCATAGGATGCAGAAGCATGGTTGCTTGGTATGAAGAAATTCTTCCAATTGCAAGATTATTTAGAAAACATGAAAGCAAAGATAACCACTTTCAGTCTCAAAGGTAAAGCAAATATTTGGTGGGAAGACGTGAACAATGTCAAAGGTATACATGAGGAAGATTTGACTTGGCATGCATTTGAAAGTGTTAGGATATTCCGACACATAGGAAATAGTTAAGTATAACTTGGTCTAGTGTAGAGTTAGGTAAAATGTGTTTCTTTACTATGTACTTTTGTAACTTACAATCCGATCTGATGGTTTATTCTCTCCTCGGTATTACCGACACTTGATCTGTGGCTTAACACCCGATTGGTCCATGATCTCTATTTAAAGAGCATGGAGGTTCATTTTTAGGGTAACCATTAATAAGAGAAGCTTATGTAAATTTTCATTATTTTATTAATAAATTGCCTGAAGTGGCAGCGTTGGCTCAGGCCGTGGACTGTTTCCCTATTTGAGGGTTTTAACCACGTCAACAATATTGGTGTATTGATCTGTGATATGTTTGTGAGCGGTGTCCTTTGGTGTTCTGTTTGAGGAACTTACCCTGTAAATTCCTACATGGTACCAGAGCTATTTGAGGGCCGCATCCGTTGGTGATCCAAATGTGAAGTCAGTAGAACTTCATCCGACTGTTGTTTCCTAGATCTACTGTTACTGACTGCTTTCGGGCTGAGAGGACTGCTCTATTGTGTTAGGAGCATCTGTTCCAGTGAGGAACCCCTTTCGTTTGACGCAAAAAGGTTTCTGATAGCCCTAACTACATAATTTTGAAGATCTTGAGGTATACAATGTTTATTTGCAATTTTTAGTTATTTTCTCTTTGTTTATTTCGGTTTATTTAGCTCTTTGTTTTTTTATTACCGGATCTATACCTTTCATTTCTGCGTATGCTCTTTGCCTCGCAACTCTATGCGATCTGGGCAAATCAGAAACAGAAAGGAAGAATTTTTCTCATGCGTATGCTCTTTTCCGCCGCGACCTAATGTGATCTCGGAAAATCAGAAACATTGAGGAAAATATTTAGTTTCCGGCTAAAGCTAACTTCAAGTTGTAAGGTTTTTTTTTTGTATGTCCGTGTTGGGTTTTGTGTTTTTTGTTTTGTAGGCAAAAAAGAGTTTTCTCAAGTAAGCACGCACCCCAAAGCTTTACTGACTTCAAAAAAAAATGCTTCCTCTTTTCCAAAAATTACTAACCTTTTAATCTAGCTCACTTGGTCCAAAGCTACTTTATGAGAATAGAGGTCTTGAGTTCAAGCCTCTCTTTTTGTTGAGCTAATTAGATTAGGTTTGGAAAGGGGTAGATTTTTTTTTTTAAATATAACATTATCATTCATTTCCACACATTCTCACACTTCGTCGGCATCTTCAACAACTTTTCTTCAAAAAGCCATAACTTCTTCATCTGGAAGCCGTTTTTAGAGCCCTTTTTTTTTTAATCAGCCTAATTTTTCGAGATCTTTCTATTGGAATAGTTAGTTTCGACATCTATAGCTTCAGTTTTTGTTAAAATGGGAATTCCATGCCAAGTTATTCTTGACAACACCAACTACTTCCAATGGTGGTCCTACATTGTGGATTTACTTAGAAGTAAAGGTCTTTACAGAATAGCCTCAGGCCAAGAAAACCGAAAAATGAAGTTAAGGCAGCCAAATGGGAAAATAGGCAAGATCAAGCACGTGGGTTGATAGGGATGTCTATTTCTCCAGACCTTAGATTCCATATCACAGAACTTGATACTCCTAATGAAGTAATGAAACAGATCACTAAAGTTTTTGGAATTAAAAATGAACTTATATCCTATCAACTCGAAAATGAGTTGTTTACATTGGACCCCGATAATTTTTCTTCCATTGAAGATTTTTTGTCCAAGTTCAAGACCCTTAGACTTCTCTTGGAAGGTGTTAAGGTTAAGAAAGAAGATGGTAACCTTATCTATTCCATTCTTACTAAGTTGGGACCAACCTACTCTGTGTTTGTTTCCACCTTCCATTCTACAAGAGAAGCTTTCATTTCTCAAGGACAAGACTAAAAGTCCCTTTCCTTTGATGCCTTTTGTGATTCTTTAATAAGAGAACAAGAAAAACTCTTACATCTTGGTCTTCTTAATCTTGGAAACTCTTCTAAGAAAGCCTTAGCCACACAACAACAACCAAATTCAAAGAATCCTAAGAAGCCGTATCCTAAAAAGAATGGTCCTAAACCAAACAAGGGTCCTAAGCCATTTCAGTCTCAAAATGAAAAATCATTTCAACAAAATGATAAGGCAAATAAAAACAAAGGGAAGAAGACTGATAGACATTTCCACTTTTGTAATCGAGATGGCCACTTAGAATCCAAAGGCTTTAAGAAGATGGAATCCTTGGAAGCAGCAATGAAGAAGCATAACATCCATTTGGAGCACTCAACAACTTCATCTTCATCTTCAGGAATAACACTTTCTGCATGTGGTTGTCAAGCATCTTGGTCTGGATATGCACTAAATATATCTTCTTCTTCTCATTCTCATGAGTGGTTCATTGATTCTGGAGCTTCTTATCACATGGCCAAAAACAAAGCCATGTTTTCTTCTTTAAATGATTGTAACACCAACAATATATATGTTGGTGATGATAGATCTCTTAGTGTTGTAGGACTAGAACTGTTCATATAGACAATGGTCAATTCAATGATGTATTATGTGTGCCAACCTTATCCTGCAACCTTCTATCTGTATATCAGATAACTCATTCACGTGAAGGTAAAATCGTTGAATTTTCACCTCACGATGTTGTAATTAAGGACCTAAGAGATCCTAGACAGATTTTAGCTATTGGCATTGCTGATGATTCTACAAGGTTGTATAAGTTTAACAATTTTGGGTCATCAAATCTTCCCTTGGTATTTGTTGCTCATAATGATGAAGTGAGCAAACTTTGGCATGAGCGATTTGGTCAATTAAACTATCGCTCCCTTCAGAATCTATGTAAAGAAAATATGGTGACAAGTGTTCCAATGGTATCTTGCAAAGATGGTGTTTGTTCCGAATGTGTACTTGGAAAACATTATCGTGATAGTTTTGAAAAACGTGCCTCTTGGCATGCCTCAAACCCTTTACAGCTTGTGCATAGTGATTTATGTGGTCCACATCCAATTGTTTCATTCTCTGGCTACAAGTACTTCTTAACTTTCATTGATGATTTCTCCAGACGCACTTGGGTATACATCTTAAAAATCAAGAGTGAAGTATTTAACATGTTCTTGGCCTTTAAGGCCTTTGTTGAAAAACAATTTGGACATCAAATTCTTAAGCTAAGATCTGATAATGGCGGAGAATATGTTAACAACAAATTCATCAACTTTTGCACTGAGAATGGAATTCAAATGCAACATATTGTTCCATATACTCCACAATAAAATGGTGTAGTTGAAAGAAAGAATCGCACCTTAAAGGAAATGGCTAATTGTATGCTTAAATCTAAAGGACTTAGTCTTAATTTTTGGGCAGAAGCAATTAATTGTGCAAATTACATAATAAATCACACTCCTACTAAGGTTTTAAAGAATATCACTCTAGAAGAAGCATGGAGCTCAATTAAACCAGATGTAAGTCACTTTTGTGTTTTTGGAAGTGAAGCATGGGCCCATATTCCAAATGAGAAACATAAAGCTTTAGAACCTAAGAGTGAAAAATGTATTTTTGTTGGATATTCTGAAGATGTCAAAGGATACAGACTTATTCCACTTAAGTCAAAAAAATTTATCATTAGAAGAGATGTAAAGTTTGCTGAAAATATATCGGTCTACGAGCCTAGTTCGGTGGATGTGCCACCTCTCTCTATCCCTTCTACTTCTGAGAATACTTCTTCTTCAGATGATGATAGTGAGGATGACAATCCTCCCCCACCTTCTTAGGATCCTCCTTCATCTCCTCAGCTTCCAAAATGGGGCCGTGCTACTCGGGATGCAACAGGTGCTTTTGCTGGTGATCCTACAGATGGGCGACGTACATGTTCTCAGTTCGATAGAGCCTCTTCTTTACTAGATCAAGCTTCAGTTAATTATGATCCTGACATCTTTGCAGAAGCTTCAGGCCATCCAGATTGGGATGCAGCTATGAATGAAGAATATCGTTCATTATTGGAAAATGATACTTGGGATCTTGTTCCCCTTCCAAAGGGACGAAAAGTTGTTAGATGCAAATGGGTTTACAGAACCAAGTATGGACCAGATGGAAAAGTTGATAAACATAAAGCTCGTCTTGTTGCTAAGGGTTTTTCACAAGTTGAAGGCATTGACTATACTGAAACCTTCTCCCCTGTTACCAAAATGAGCTCTATCCGCCTTTTCCTTTCCATTGCTGCTTCTTTCAAATGGGAAGTCCATCAGATGGATGTTAAATCTGCCTTCTTGCATGGGGACTTACATGAAGAAATCTATATGGAACAACCTACTGGCTTTATACAAATAGACTCCAACATTGTATGTCGGCTTAAGAAATCCCTTTATGGTCTCAAGCAAGCCCCTCGGGCTTGGTATGCTAAAATGGATAGCTTTCATTTAGAAACTGGATTTTCTAGGTGTCATTCTGACAATACTGTCTACACCAAGAAAGTGGGCAAGTCTCTTATCATTCTTGTTCTTTATGTTGATGATCTTATCCTTACTAGTAGTGATCCCAACCTTATAAACCATGTGAAGTCCAGCCTTAAAAATAAGTTTTATATGACAGAGTTAGGACACTTGCATTATTTTCTTGGTCTTCAAGTCTTGCAATCCAAGGAAGGTATTTCCCTTTCCCAATCCAAGTATGCATGTGTCTTCTACGTCATTTTCACATGGAAGACTGTAAGCCAACCCCTTCTCCCTTTTAGTCTGGAGCCAAACTTTCAGTCACTTGTACTTCCCCTGAAGTTTATGCTACCTTATACTGTCAACTTGTAGGAAAACTTTTGTATCTGACCCATACTCGTCCTAACCTTTCCTTTGATGTTGGCCTTATTGCTTGGTTTATGCAAAACCCACATGAAAGTCATTGGAAAGCAACTAAAAGAATACTTCGTTATGTTCAAGGTACAGTTCAATTTGGGATTCATTATAGTGCAGAAGCATCTCCTCTATTGGTTGGTTTCACTGATTCTGATTGGGCTGGTGACCCTGATGATCAGGAGTCTACTGTAGGTTATGTGTTCACTCTTGGTTCAGGACCTATTAAATGGGCTTGCAAGAAACAAAGTGCCATTTCTCTTTCTTCAGCAGATGTAGAGTATCGTGGTGTCGTAGAAGCTAGTAAGGAAGCCCTATGGCTTCCTCAAATCCTGCCAGAGTTTGGCTTTTAGTAGCAACATCTGACTACACTTTGGTGTGATAATCAAAGTGCCATTCAACTATGCAAAGATCTAGTCCAACATCAGCGCAGCAAACACATTGAACTACACATGCACTTCATCAAAAAGTTCATTCACGACCATGTTCTTGAAGTGAAATATTGTTCAACAGATGATCAAGTTGCAGACATCTTTACAAAGGCTCTCACAGAGGCGAAGTTTACTAAACTTTGATTTATGGTTGGAGTTCAGGAAGTTGTCACTAATGGGGGATAGGCTCTAATGCCTCCTTCCTTCTCCTATTGTGTCATATTTGTAAATCCTTCAACGTTATCCTAAGTTGTTCTTAAGGGGGGATGTTATGATATTCTGACATATAGGAAATAGTTAAGTATAACTTGGTCTAGTGTAGAGTTAGGTAAAGTGTGTTTCTTTACTATGTACTTTTGTAACTTACAATTCGATGGTCACGATATGTAGTGATCTGACAGTTCATTCTCTCCTTAGTATTATCGACACTTGATTCGTGGCTTAACACCCGATTGGTCCATGATCTCTATTTAAAGAGCATGGAGGGTAATTTGTAGGGTAACCATTCATGAGAGAAGCTTATCTAAATTTTCGTTCTTTTATTAATAAATTGCCTGAAGTAGCCGCATTGGCTCAGGCTGTGGACTGTTTCCATTTTTTAGGGTTTTAACCACGTCAACAATACTAGTGTATTGAGCTATGATCTTATTGTGAGCGGTGTCCTTTGGTGTTCTGTCTGAGGAACTTATCATATAATTTCCTATAGAAAGGCTCTTCAAGGAGAAGTACTTGTCGAAGAGGTACTATGATGACAGAGCTAAGGACTTTTATGAGTTGCAGATGGGTTCTATGACAGATGATGAGTATACTAGCAGGTTTTTGGAGCTGTTGAGATATGTGCCTTACCTCAAGGAGGAGAAGGCCAAGGTTCAGAGATTCATCAATGGACTGCCAATTGCATACAGAGACCGGATTGAGTTCGATGAGCCTAAACCATTGGAAGAGGCCATCCGAAATTTGAAGCATTGTTATGAGCAGTTGAAGCACAAAATTAAGCCTAAACATGACTTGAAAGGAAATGAGAAAGCTAATGGAAAATGGCCATTAAAGAGAGGAATACCTCAAGATGCAAGTGAAAAAGAAAATGCAGTTCCTTATAAGAGGTTTAATATAACTGACAAGGGACATGGAGAGCAGCAAGCTAGAGGCGGTGGTAGGGAACCATTGCAGTGTTGGATATGTGGTAAAGATCATCGTAAGAGGGATTGTCCACAGTATTAGAGTAGTGGTAGACCCCAGATCTAGTATACTCAGGAGGCGCATACAATTGGTGATGTTGGTCATAACATTCCTTGGATCTATGCAGCTATGGACAATAGGCAGGCATATCATTAGACATCGATCATTGAGATGGACGGTAAGCTTTGTGATCAAGTTGTTTCTATTTTGATTGATCCTAGATCTAACTATAGTTATATCAATCCTGACCTAGTTTATAAGTGTGGTTTTTGAAAAGAAGTGCATGAAGAATCTTCGTTGGTACAATTGGCTACAGGTACGAAGAAGAGAGTTCACCATTGGGTGAGAAATTGTGCATTTGAGTTAAATGGTATGCCTACAACAGCACATTTTAATGTATTTCCATTAGGATTGTATATTATGATTTTGGGTATGGATTGGCTATACCTTCATAGAACCAAAGTGGATTTCTTTGACAAGGCCATTGAGTGTGTGGATGATAGTGGGGAAAGAGGAATTTATAGGGGAAGAAGAAGCCTACATCAGTGAGGATGGTTACCACTATGCAAGCTAAGCATAGTTACATAAAAGGTTGAGAAATGTTTGTAGTACACATTTCTCTTGACAAGGGTAAGGAGGCTTATGATGCAGATGTGTTAAGCAGGTACATAGTTCTGTTGTAGTTTCATGATGTATTTCCTTAGGACATTACAGAGTTGCCACCTCACAAGGAGGTAGACTTTCCTATTGAGTTGGTGCCAGGGGTAGCCCCAACATCAAAAGCACGTTATAGGATGGGCACACCTGAGTTGGTTGAGTTAAAGTTGCAACTAAAGGAAATGTTAGACAAGGGATACATTAGGCCAAGTGTATTGCCTTGGGGCGCACTAGTATTGTTCGTAAAGAAGAAAGATGGTACTCTTAGATTGTGCATTAATTACAGGCAGCTAAACAAAGTAACCATCAAGAACAGGTACCATTGTCGAGGATTGATGATTTGTTTGATCAGTTGAAGGGAGCAACAATGTTCTATGAGATCGACCTGAGATCGGGATACCATCAAGTATGCATCAAGGAAGAGGATATCTTCAAGGCTACATTCAAGACCATGTGTGTGAATTATGAGTTTGTTTTTGTTCCATTGGGTTTGACTAATGGTCTAGCTACATTTATGTGTTTGATGAATAGTGTGTTGCGTCCTTATCTGGACAATTTTGTTATTGTATTCATTGATGACATACTGGTATATTCTAAGAATGAGGAAGAACATGTTGAGCATTTAGCAGCAGTGTTGAGATTGCTAAGAGAGCATCAGTTGTATGCTAAACTTAGCAAGTGCAGCTTCATTCAAATGAAGGTACATTACTTGGGGCATGTTCTCTCCAAGGATGACATAGCACTAGATCCAGAAAAGATAAGGGTTATCATGGAGTGGGAAGCTCCTAAGAATGTGGATGAGGTGAGATCATTCATGGGATTGGCAGGTTACTATAGGAGGTTCATCAGGAACTTCTCACACATTGCATATCCTATCACATCATTGCAGAGGAAAGGTAAGAAGTTTGAATGGACAAAAGAATGTGAGGCTAGTTTTGAGTAGCTTAAGCAATTGTTGACACATGCACCAGTGCTAAATATTATGGATCCGAACAAGGAGTTTGTAGTGTGTACAAATGCTTGCAAGAGAGGACTTGGTGGAGTTCTCATGCAAGAAGGACATGTAGTGTGCTATGAGTCACGGAAACTGAATGAGCACAAGCAGAACTATCCAACGCATGATCTTGAGCTAGCAGCGATTATACATGCATTGAAGATGTGGAGGCACTATCTTCTCGGCAGGAGGTTTACATTGATGAGCGATCAAGTGGGTTGAGATATTTGTTTGATCAGCCAAATTTGAATGCCAGGGAAGCTAGATGGTTGGATACCCTTAGTGAGTTCAACTTCGAGATCATATACGTCAAAGGGAAGGAGAATCAGATTGCAAATGCTCTTAGCAGGAAGGTACAGGTAAATCATATAGCATCTATGAGCTCTTATGGGATAGATTTCCAGGATAGGATATTGCAAGCAAGACAGCGAGATGACAAACACATGGAGATTATGCACAGGCTACAGGAGAGCACAGGTACATGTGTAGGTACAAGTGCAGGTGACCGGGACGCAAACTATCATCTCACGATAGATGGTTTGGTGATATTTAGAAATAGGATCTATGTGTCGAATTGTAGTGAGCTCAAGAAGCTTATCTTGAGGTAGTTTCACGCCAAGCCATACTCGGGTCTTCCAGGATATCAAAAGACGTTGACGCCAGTGGAGAAGTTCTACTATTGGCCGAATCTGAAGAAGGAAGTGGCAAAATTTGTGGCTAGATGTTTAGATTGTCAGCAGGTCAAGGCGGAATGTAAGCATCTAGGTAGTTTACTACAACCTATAGTGATTTCGAAATGGAAATGGGAGGTCATTTCCATGGGTTTCATTACAGGTCTTCCAAGGAAAGTGAGGTAGCATGATTCTATTATGGTCGTGGTCGACAGGTTGAGCAAGGTAGCTCACTTCATTCCAGTAAAGATTACATATTCAGCTAGTGAGGTAGCATAAGTGTTCATCAGAGAGATAATGAGACTGCATGGTGTTCTAAAGAAGATTATGTCAGACAGGGATGCAAAGTTCACTTCCAAGTTTTGGAAGGAGCTATTTGCAGGTTTGGGCACAGTGTTGGCCTTCAACACAACTTATCATCCGAAAATAGATGGACAGACAATGAGGGTCAAAAAGATCTGGGAGGATATGTTGAGGATGTACGTGATGCACCAATAGAGGAAATGGGAGGAGTATCTTCCATTGGTTGAGTTCACATACAACAATGGTTATTAGGAGTCATTGAGGATGAGTCCTTTTGAGGCATTGTATGGGCAGAGTTGTAACACTCTCATCAGTTGGAGTGATCCAGTGAACAGGGTACTTATTGGACCGGATATGTTGGCAGATATGGAGCAGGAAATGCAGGTTATAAAGAAGAATCTAAAGGCAACATAAGATAGACAAAAGAGTTATGCATATCAACACAGGGTGTTCAAGGAGTTTCAGGTTGGGGAGCATGTGTATTTGCGCATCAAGCCCAAGAAAAGCTCTTTGAGGATTGGTTCATGTGCCAAGTTGGCACCACGATATTGTGGGCCTTTTGAGATCCTTGAGAGGATTGGATCAGTGGCATATCGACTTGCACTACCTCCAATAATGAAATTCCATGATGTTTTCCATATTTCATTGCTTAAGAAGTATATAAAGGATGTTGATCATGTTATTGATTGGTCTGTATTATAGGTGGAGCAAGAAGGAGAGTTCCAGCCGAAGCCTCAATTCATATTGTAGCGGAAGCATCTCATGCTCAGAAACATAGCCATAGAGAAAGTTAAAGTGCAATGGAAGCAATTTGGGCCTGAAGAAGCTACATGGGAGATGGCAGATCAGATGTGGGCCTATATCCTTCATTGTTTGCCGGTTGAGGCAAAGAAATTTTGGTTTGACATTGGTTTATGTTTGGCATATGTTTTGTTGATGTTTTCGTATATGTATGTATATGTATATGGATGTAAATACCACCATGAGCTAAGTTATAATCGTCCAATAAGCAGTATGGTGGTTATATTGTCATGTTGTTATGATGTTTTGCTTTTGAGCAGGTCTTTCATTGTAAATACTACAACGAGCTAAGTTATAAAGCTCCATGGGCAGTATGTTTGCTTTTCAGCGGTTTTGTTGAGGTCATGGTGTGGTTTAACACTGAGGATGGTGTTCCCCAAGGGGGAGGGTTTTGTAATAGCTCTATTGAAAATTTCATGTAATAAAAGTTAATAAAGGCAAAATAAGACCATAGTTAAGGGAAACTTATTCCAAGCTAAATGTTGGGCAAATATATCCTAGTGGGCATCACTCGATGTGTGTTTTGGCTAAGGAAAGTTGGCAAAGGCAAATGAAAAGGCATTAAAAGAAAAAAATGCATTTTTGGCACATTTAATTATGAAAATAAAGGAAATTAGGAGAAAAGCAAGGTGAAAGGACACAGGTTACATGTGAGGAGGAAATTGAAGGAAACTAATGGAAAATGAAGAAAATAGATGCCTCATTCATAAAAAGGCTTCTGAGGATCAGTGAGCAAGCTTTTGCTAACCTTTTGTCAATTCAAGTTTGGAGCTCTCTCATTCTCTCTCTCTCTCACTCTTGGTCACTTACAGTTTTCTTGGATCACTCTAGCTTTGGATCAAGGAAGGAAAAGCAAGTGAAGGGAAAGGAAGGAAAGAAAGAATCAAGGAAGCAGAGTAGGATCAGGCAATTTCAGCAGGAATACTTGTAGGTAACCTTTTGCATGTGTGATTTCCTAGTTGGTTTGCACATGCATGGATTTTCATGTTGGTGTATGGCTCTCTTGTTGTCGGGGGCATGGTTTTGTCGGGCTATGACAATGGTTTTTAGCCTAGCCTTGCCTTTTTCCATATGCCATGGTATGTTGGGATGTTTATCTCAATTTTGAGCTTTGGTTTGCCGTATGGATTTCAAAATTGGAGCAGAGGTGGTCTCAAGTTTCATTCCCAAAGGCCTAGGAATCCCTTGACTGGTTTTGGCGGGATACACGATAAACCCTAAGGGAGAAGTCCCGGTTTAGGGCCTAGCGATCTGGGTTTGGGTTGCAGTAAAGCCTAAGAGACTGGTATCGGTTTAGGACCTAGTGATCTGGGATTGGATTGCAGTAAAGCTTGAGAGACAAGGAGATGAAAAATTCTTGGAGGATAGTGATGGATTCCAAATGGCATTCCGAGTTCAGTTTGGTTGTGATCGGAGCACATGTTTTGGTGTGATCACGGTTTGATGAAGGTGGAGGTGGTTTAACCTCTGGATTCCCTTGGTTTTTCTTGGATTGGTTATTCTATGAAATCCCACATTCATGCTTGGAATATGGCACGGGGGTGACTGACTGAAAGAGAGATTTGGTTCAACCATGTCTATGGTCGGGTGGTACATGGAAGTCCTAAACCTGGTCGGATTTGCCTATGATTAATAAAAGCTAAGTTCTCTTACTTTTGCACTAGTTTATATGTGGATTTAATGGTTGTCATATCTCTGATATTTATATGGTTTTATGCTAGTTATAAGCATGGTTAAATGACTGGTTCATGTCATGGTTAATTTATGTAATTAATTGTAATTGTTGAATGGATGGATGCAAGACCTAATTGATGATATGATAGTTCAATGGAGAAGGAGGTGATCCTTCTGGTTATGTTTCATAAGTTCTTTCAGTCATTTATGCTCTGTCTTATATCCTAGACCGATAGGTTACATTGATGTCGTGTGTTTGACAGAATGTTAGTCCCGGTTGGGGATGCTCAGGCCTAGTCCTGAGGTTGATTTTTGATTTGTTTATATTGTCATCATGTCTTTGATGGATTATGATTGTTATAACAAGTTTTGGGCAGAGGCTGAGATTCTGGGCTAGAAAAGTGGCTCAAATCTCGGGGATGCTAGCACAAGTCTGCTGAAAAGGGTCTAGGGACGCTGGCACATAGGCTTGTGAGAGAGACTTTGGCTTTTGGTCCCTATCTTTCCTATAACATGAGAGTGATCGGGGGTTAAAAGGCTTAAAGCATCAGTGGGACTCAGGGACATGATGTCTGAGTGACTGACATGTCTCCTGAGGGTGTTACTGTTGATGTGGATGGGTTTGTTTGATATGTTTCGTTGGTTCCATTTCCTTAAGGTCACCAAAGTAGTTGAATCATGTATAATAGCCTCTCTTGTTGCATGTTTACCCCAGTTAGCCGGTTGCTTGGGTGGACTTGGGAGGAGGGGGTGTTACATATCCATGCCAATGACAACACTTAACCAAAAAATCACATGCATATAACATGCATCAAAAAATCAATAAGGAAATCACACATGCAACTTGTTATCTGCAGAGAAATCTAGTTGTTGCTATTGATTCAATTGTTCCCTTGTGCTTTCGTTCTTTCCCTTACCTTCTTTCTTCAATCCAAGTGAATGTAGGTTTTAACCCTGTATAGAAATTACCTGCATACGAATTCTAAAACACAGAAAATAAACAATGCGAGAGCATAACACATAAAACACATATACCAGAGATTTTCCCCTGGATCCCAAAATCGGGACTACCAGCTTGATTTTTCATTATGTTCCTTTCAATGTTACAATACATATTTATACATGCCGAAGCATCCAATACCATGGAACAAAAACCATCGCGTCCAAAACCATGGACCGAAAACCATCGCGTCCAAAAAACATGTGTGAAAATCATGCACAAAACCATAGGTGGGTCCGCCCAACCTAACATAGGCTCCAAAACCAAAATTTCCCGGGCCGCTGCCCCGGACCCCATAAAGTGGGGTTATGGGTACGCCTCAAACCCCCTGGGATGCCGCCCCCACACACTACACAATTGACGCAACAAAGGGGGGCTCCGCCCCCCCTCTAACCCCCGGTTAACTACGTGGGCTAGTTGTGGAAAGAATATAACACAATCCAACAGTGAATGCTAAAGTGCTCCAAGTATGCTCCAATACTTCTCTAAGTGTGAAAGAGTATGAGAGAATGAAAGAGAGCTCCAAAACTAAACTAACAAAAGGTGCATTGACAAAAGCTAACAATTGATCATTAGAAGCCTTTTTATCACTGATGCCTCTATTTTCTTCATTTTTCCTTCAATTTCCCTCTCATGCAAATTTTTGTCTCTTCACCTTCCTTTTCTCCTATTTTCCTTTATTTCCATATTTAAAAGCTAATTAATGCATCTTTGCCTTTGTTAATTCATTTTCTAATTTCCTTAGCCATAAATAAACTAAAAGTGACCCCCATTATAATAGCTATCCTCCATTCAGCTTGGAATACATGTCCCATGACCTTGGTCTTGTATTTTTTACATGGAAAATCAATCAGGAGTTTTTACAAACCCTTCCTCCTTAGGGGAACACCATCCTCGGTGTTCTATGACACCTATGATCAACAAACCATTGAAAAGAAAACATGGTGCCTGTGGAACTTTATAACCAAACTTGTTGCATTATTTATATTGACCACTGCTGAAAACATGACAATTTTACTGTTTGCTGAAGCTTTATAACATAGCTCATTACAATATTTAAAATAACAACCACGTATATACTCATGCACATTTGCTTCAACAAACAAATAATCATATTGTCTGTGAAGCTTTGTAACTACAACTCGATACTGTATTTACAATAATATACACATATGCATACACACATTTGCTCTAACCAACAACTAAATGATATGGTGCCCACAATAGTCAACAAGGGAATCTAGAGGCTCACACCTCCACCCTCAAAAGTAGTACCAGGATTCACCACCTTCCCGGGAAGTCCATAATCCACTTCCAAAGTCAAATCTTCATCCAATGTCCAATGCTACAATCCTTGCACTACTTGTTATCCCAGTGAACATTTATCGACTCATTGTTCCAAGACACACTCCCAATGTGCTTCAGATTCCATCTGGCAATGCTAATGACCAAAACAAATTCATTCCTCGACCTTCCCTTCTCTACTACACAGTCCCTCGAGAATTACATTCACCCCCTTCCGTGCAGTCACACACCTTCCAAGTTCTACTCATATCCCCTTCTCTGCCACACAGTCCCTCAGATGATCCATCCCTTGGTAAGATTTCCTTACATCTGAAGGTCCATAAACAAAGACATATCCCTGCCTCAAAACCATCATACTGGTCATAACATGCTCATGGAAATCAATGGACACTATTGGGTACCAGTGTCCCACAATGGCCTTGCTCCTGAATGCTTTTCCAACATACTATTGCATGTTCATATTCCTTCCACTACTTCTGTTGAAACTCTTATACTTAGTTCCAACCACCCAAACCAAAAAATCTCCATGCTTTCCTGTACCAAGCACATAATTTCCATTATGCTAAAAAGGAATTTAAATAAATTCAAATCATACCTCATTTGTGGTTTGTCAATAAGGTACACCTGCAATTCTATTTACTTCCTGTCACAACATGTCAAACTAGATCTTCGATCAAATCACCATGTATAAGCATATCACATTCGGTTAGCTCAAAACACAACCATGATAAATCACATGCAACCATCATAAATTAAAGTCATAGATTACATGCATAATTAAAAACTGAAATAAAATATTGATACTTATCTTTCAATCGGTTCTTTTCTTCTACCTTTTTCCTTTGTCCTTTCCATACACACATTGAATCAGTTGTCACACTTGACCAGCACCCAATGCCTTTTCTTCTCTTCAATCATTTACACATACACAGTGTACATCACATGCATACGCCCACACACGGTGTACCACACAATACATACACCTATACCCAGTGTACAATGCAACACATACACCTACACCTAGTGTACAACATAATACATATACATACACAGAGTACAACACAACAAATACACATGTCATGATACAACAACTACGCAATACACATAACACAGTACCACATGTACAACATGTACACAACACCACATGTATAAATCACTACTTGCACAACATGTACACAACACCACCCGCACAACATGTGCACAACACAACATGTGCACATCACCACATGTACATAGCACCACCTACACAACGTGTACACAACACCACATGTACATAACACCACCTGCACAACACGTACATAACACCACGTGCACACAACACCACATGTGCATAGCACCACCTGCACAATCGTGTACACAATACCACATGTGCATAGCACCACCTGCACAATCATGTACACAACACCACATGTGCATAGCACCACTCACACAATTGTGTACACAACACCACCTGCACAACATGTACACAACACCACATGCACAACGTGTACACAACACCACTTGCACAACATGTGCACAACACCACAGGTACATAACACCACATGTACAACACGTACACAACACCCGTACTGCACATTCAGATACCACAATGTCTCTACCATGTAACCTTGCTTCTAGTGTCTTTCCACTATCCATGTTTGTCCCAACATACCATAGATCACACTTATTTCATTTAGTTGATGTATCCCTCAGCATAGACTGTCCATAACATAAACATAAGCATAGTTATAAGTATATAATATCAAATCATATCCACACAATACTAACCTGATAGATCTGTTAGGGCTACCCTTCCCACTTTATTCCTCTTAAATCGGGAGCCTCTTCATGCCATTCACCTGCATAAATAATCATTCCTCCACAAGCATGCCATTCACTTGCATAAACAATCATTCCTCCACAAGCATGATCCCTAACAACCCAGTTAGAAAATGACATACATACATACACGTATACATATATAAACATCAACATAATCATGATCACAACATAATTACCAGATATCATAAGGTCAAGGTTAAGAGAACTCCCTTTATCCGTGCACAACATGCACAACATTGAGAACAACGGTTCCCAACATAGCCAAGGCATCTGATGCCTTAAATCTATTTACTTTACCTTTCTTGTTACCTTTTTCATGACTATCTTTCCGCTGTCCATTTACCCCGGTGGACCCAACTAGCTCAACCGATTGTCGTACTCTTTCCTTCAGCTACCCTATACTCATACACCGAGCTTCATATGGGTCTCACATTATCTATTGAGTTTCATTCTACTCTTTCCAAACTCCATTAACTTTCCTTTTTCCCCAACCAATTCCCAAGACCCTCAAAACATAAAAGGCAAGAACAAGAACAAACAAGAAGAAAACCATGGAAAACCAATAACAACACAATACCATAATCAAAATGGCATGGCCATGCACTAGACACAAACAAAACTGCAAATAAAGCACAAACAAATCACAAAATACCGAAAGCACAAAATTTTCAACATGCACCATGATTCAACCCCATGGTTCCCAGTGCTTCCAAAGGAGAGCTCAACCCAAGCCTTCTTCAAGATTTCTTGGCAGTCTATTTTGCCATGCAATCCCCTTCATCATATTGCCATAAACACACAATTGTCAATGCATAAATAAACATAACAATATACCAGTTACCTTACCTTTTTGTGCCAAGCACGTTGCCTTGTAACTGAACACGTACATATATCATCTCTCCAGGGAATCAATTTCCTTGACAAATCTAGCCATAACTAAAAACCAATTGTTATACCTATCAAATACATGTTCATGAATATATCACATATCCACATAAACGTTAGACACAATCAAGGTTAAAAAGACTTCATGTATTCATGCAAAACACTCATTCATTTGGAATTGTGGTTTCCAAACATAGCCAAAAGAATTCTCACCCAATTCCTTTCTTTTACCTTTTTCCTTATTGTAATTGAGTCTTATTATGTGCTATCATATCACCCAACTATTAGTTATATAAACAAATCAACTGTTACGTTGTCATGCTAATACCAAGCATGTTGCCCTGCAACTGTTCACACATGTTAGTCACATGTTCCAAAGATCAAGACATTGTATCTATTAATTTGAAATCAGGTTTTACCAAGACTAACAACCATGTCATAATCAACTCACAATCATTAGTCATAGTGCTACAACTAGCACCCACCTGAACTCAAATGCATATCAGTTGTCTTAGCACATAATGTGTTAGTACAACCGTCTTAAAGCAAGATCATTCCTTCATGCAATCTTATAGACACATACTCATATCATGCAATTAATCAAACATTCAAACAACCTGTAAACATAACCCCTTACTATCCATGGTCCACACTAAGGTAGAAGGAGGCAACTACTATAATGGTCCGATCACCAGAGCCCAACTATGGAAATGGGATCTCTAAAGCTCTACTAAATTTAACCACACTTGCCAAAACTTGATTTTAATTTCTCATACATTTTGTACTTGAAAACATACCACATAATCATGCCACTTTTCCATTCCATAGATTTCACATCAGGCCTCTAAGGGGAGTCGTGTGAACCATAGTCCACTACTCTGCTCTTCATCCCTGATCTTCTATTCCTGCAAACATACCATGTTAGATAGACCGAATAGACTACATAATCACACTCATACCTCAATGTATATCAGGGGAGGCTATCACATGTTCACATGTTAGTCCATATTAGTACGACATAATATCACAAGTATAATGATTCATACCTAAATATCATAACCATAACCATATGCACATGCCAATCTATATTAACACGATACATATAACATCAAGATCTTAGCTACAATGACCATAATCATCATGTGTATGATTGGAATGCATATAACAACAAGTTAACTACCATGCAAGACTAATCGACGAACATGCATATGCCCGCACTGATTAACTAACATCTATCATGCATGTAACCACAACAACAATAGAATGTCAGACACACATATAACCATAATGCATATAACAATCATTAACCATCATACCTACATGCCAAACATACAAACCTATATGACGATCTGCTCTTACCTCGAGGTCCAGTGCTGCAACCTCACTCTAGTAATTTGTATCTCCTGCTCCATCTCAACCAACATACCAACAACATCATGATGGCACAAACTGCATAATGACCACCATGATGCATTTATGACCTACTATGCATGCATAACCATATACATTTAGCCCATTCAGTCAAAGTGTTTGAACTAGGAAGCTCTAATACCACCCTATGGTATCAAATATCACCTAAGGAGAACGAAACCCACTCTGATACCACCCTATAATGCCTCCTCCCCACATTTACCCAATTTCACCGACCTGTCAGGGTAAACATGAGACAAAGAGTTACTATGACATGAATCGACCTCCAAATTCCAATTATGGAAGTGGGGCCAACAAATTGACAACTCACAACATCCCTCAGGGCTACAGGACACTTAGGGGCAAAGGACCAACCCAGGTGACCAAACCTTGAGCTGGGGCTCTTTTTTACTGCCCTACGCCCACAACCGCACCCTTGACATTGCTTCCATGTGGTTATAAGATTATAATTGCACTCATAGGCTTACCTCCATGCGGTTATGGCTTAAACTCCTCAATTCTGAGCATGTGGTCCCAATATTTGCGCCCTCTTTTTAGGTCAGCCTCCAAACCACTACCCATAATTGCCTGAGACTTTCCAGAATCATTATTAACATGATGACAAAGCTAAAAATTCAATCTCAAATCAAGAAATTGACCTAGACTGCCTAATCCATAACAGACATTCCGTCAAACACATGATAAACATAGAAGCTACAAGTCATGAATGCATATCTGATCATAATAGTGTGAGATTCTTTTGAGAATCACCAAGAAGGCTGTATGCCCTTTCCACATAACTACACCAACACTTATTAGTCCACGCATTCATCAACCAATCTATAATTGAATAATTCATGACAAGAGCCATAGATATTACACAACATATAACCAACATATAACCAAGAAATAACCAACATAGGAACCATGGCAAAACAACCATAAGATAACCATCATAATCAACACATATACTCATAGATCACAATAGGAAAATGTCTCATATTAACATATGAAAATACCAACCAAGTCAGGGACTTCCACGTACCACCTGATCATAGATTGGGCTGAATCAAATCTCTCTTTCAACCAATCACCCCCGCACCATATTCCAAACATGAATGTGGGATCTCATGGAATAAACCAAGATAAAACTAAACCAGGGCTTTTCGAGGCCAAACCACCTCAACCCTAAACCACAATGATTCCACCTCCACGGTCGGACATCACTAGCACCAACCAAATCAATCTCTACCTAAGCTGTCCAGGACTCCAGGAACTAGTAACTCAAACCACAACCTTCCATGGCTCCAGAGCGTTTGTCCAACCCAGCTCTAAGGACTAGTAGCTCAACCCACGAAGGGCTCTAGAGTGTTTGTCCCAACCTAGGTTCTAGGACTAGTAACTCAACCCAAGTTGTTCTAGGGCTTCCAGAGCGTTTGTTCCAACCCACAACCATAAGGAACCTGAGCACCAATAAGAAAAGCAACAAGTGGAAAAACCCACGCCACCATGGCTATCCATGGAATGACAAGGCAAGGATAAAACCACTGTAAATCCAAGAAGAGCTCCATGCCAATGACAAAACATAACCAAAAAATCACATGCATATACCATGCATCTAGAAATCCAGCTGTAGCTGTTGATGCAACTGTTCCCTTGTGCTTTCCTACTTTCCCTTGCCTTCTTTCTCCATTCCAAGTGAATGCTAAAGTGCTCCAAGAGTGCTCCAATAATTTTATAAGTGTGCAAGAGTATGAGAGAATGAAAGAGAACTCCAAAACTAAACTCACAAAAGGTCCATTGACAAAAGCTAACAACTGATCCTCATAAGCCTTTTTTTATCATTGATGCCTTTATTTTCTTTATTTTCCTTCAATTTGTCTTTCATGCAAATTTGTGTCTTTTCACCTTCCTTTTCTTCTATTTCCTTTATTTCCATAATTAAAAGCCAATTAATGCCTCTTTGCCTTTGCCAAATTCCTTAGCCATAAATAAACCGAAAGTGACCCCCCTATAATATATGCCCACCATTTAACTTGAAATACGTGTCCTATGACCTTGGTCTTATATTTTTTACATGGAAAATCAACCAGGGGTTGTTACAGAAACTAGTGAGAGGACTTCGACATGTTGGCAGAGTCCACAAAGAAAAAACAAGCCAGGTTAGAGCAAAGATCAAGGGGAGAAATTGTTCTGGTAGGCGAATAGATCGATAGGGAGGTAGGTGAAACCGATAAGCTACCAATATGAAAAACTTGAGGGATTTGAGTGCCTCCCTCCCATTCGCTAACATCGGTCTACATAAAAGAACCCAAGCCCTCCTTGGAACATGCCACATCTTGTACTTGGAGAGATTTTGATAAATGCTTTGTTACGTGGGGAACTACAATAACAATGACAAACTTTGATGGCGAGTGTACAATAAAGCCATGGCCCCTCTAGATTTGAAAACCCTTGTATGGCTTTGGCGAGTAGTCCACTATGTCAATCTCCATCGAAAAAAAATTGTAGCCTAAGTGGAGGGGTGAGCAAGAGTGAAGGGAGGGCAAGCCATGGGCATGAGAGATCAACCCTATAGGGTCAAAGCCTAGAGTTTTAGGCCCCATTCCTAGTTATCAATCACCATCTCTCCATCAAGAATCTCCACTATTCATTATTTATATTCAAACTTAAATTAAATTACATACAACACTCATCAATTTTTTTAAGAGTGAGAAAACCTATCAAAACTAATTATCAAACAATAATGGAGACAACCATCACTAACTATTATCCACAAATGTAGGTTGACTCATCACCATTATTCAAGGAAAATCACAACACCTGTAATTACCCACTAGTGGTCTATAAAGAGGTAGACTTTCACTTTTATGAGATGCCTCTAAATCTTGGATCATTAACATGTTTCTTTATGTTTGAGAAAGACGAACTTTTAACCAAACACAAATATTTTTAAGATACAACATTCATTATGATAAAGTATAGAATATTTAGTTGACTAATTTTTGATTTTTAAAAATTATTTTGACTAATTCAATATTTATCAATTTAAAAAAATAATTAAAAAAATAAATATCTTTACTTGTACAAAAACTCTACACAAACAACCATAATGCGAATTTAATCCCTTAACAACGGATATTCGCACCTCTCTAAAGTCAATGGCCTCATCTTTAAAGCTCGGCCAAACTGTTGTTTGCTAGGTGGCTCGATGGCCGTCTGCTTGATCCGTGGCTCTAAATGGGTTCCTCCGCTCGCTTTTTTTCAATGAATGCATTGTATTTTAATGGCTTCATAAGTCCGCGTATGTATAAATGACTTTTGTCATTCTGTGCCAGAGTGAGAAGCCAAATACCTTCTTATCACTTGTCCCCACGCCAATTTTTGTACAGTTCTGAAAGTTCAGGACTCTTAAATCCTCACGAATTTTCCGGAGTTCCCATATTTGGAGGGGATTTCTATCGTTTCATTAGGTTTGGCTGCCGAGGTATGTATGTTTTGCTCCGTTTCATTGAAATTGATATGAAAATGCAATCATTCTCGACTATAGCAGGGGCAAGGCAATAGGGCTTATTTCTTTTTTGGGCTGACAATTTGCAATTTTTTCTCTTGAATGCCATCTGGGCTTTGTGATCATTTAAAACAATCATATTGGATACAAATTTTTGGAGAAACCTGCAAGATTTGTTTGGGTTATCAAGATTTGGCAATTTCTTTTTCCCTTTCCCGAATCTCGTGGATTTTGTGATCACTGGAAAAACTGCATATTGCGAAGCAAAATTATGCCATAAACCTGGATTTCCTCACCAATTTTCTGCATCAATCAACAGGGAAGGTTTGTGAGACTGCGGTGCAGTTTAACTCGAAACCCCAAGCACGGTGTTAGTTGAGAAAAGAGAGGAGAAATGGTTGATTCTCCGAATGGAATTGATGACAAAGTGGCATATTTTCAAGCCATTACTGGTTTAGATGATCGGGCATTAAGTATCCAGATCCTGGAAGCTCATGGTTGGGACTTGGATTCGGCCATTTCTGAAATTACAGACGACGGAAATTCCTCATCTGCTAACTTGGCATCTGGGTCTGCAAATAATCCTTCGTCGGTTGGGAATTTTACTTCAGGATCATGGGAAGGAATAGAGGGATCTAATGTGGGCGACAATCAAGTGGTGGCCCATCCTGGTACTCCTGGAATTGCGTGGAGGCTTGTGACTTTGCCATTTTCTATTGTCAGAGGTAGCTTTGGTCTTCTTTCTGGTGCTGTTGGTTTGGGCATGTGGGTGGCAGGAGGGGTTCTTTCTCATTCTCTCAATGCGATCGGATGGGGCTCTGGGGAATTGCGGCCAGGCCAGGGTGAAGAGAGTGCTCCTCTTGCTTCTATGTCTGCTGGGGCAGCAGAAGCTCTGGCTTTTATTAATCTGTTCGAGAGGGAATATGGCAATTTCCATCCTGCTTTCCAGACAGCTGGCTTTATGGAGGCTTTGAGGACCTCTCGCGAAGAGTTCAAGTTATTGTTCGTTTACTTGCATTCTTCGGAACATCCGAACACGCCGACGTTCTGTCAAGATACTCTGTGCACTGAGGTGGTCGTGGAATATATCAATCAGAATTTTGTTTCATGGGGAGGCAATGTCAGGGCCAGTGAAGGTTTTAAGATGAGTAACAGTCTAAAAGCATCGACTTTTCCTTTTTGTGCTGTTGTCATGTCTGCGACCAACCAGCGGATTGCCCTTCTACAACAGGTGCTTTCTAACTCTTTCATCCACTGTTTTTTTTGGTTTTCTAGTTCTCCTAATTAAGTTTTTAAAATAGATGAGAGGAATCTTTTTACGTTTTGAAAGAAAAAGTTGTTGCTGGTTTATTTAGCAAGTGATTGTCTCCTTCAAACTTCCTATGTATTTGAGGTCCCAATCTCATGTATCTCAGTGAAGTGTGGAGCTGGCACGCATCACAAAGTTTTAAGTCATGCCTGTAGGTTGACAAAAGAGCCACATTTTCATCATTCAAACTGAAGCTGTTCTTGTTGATTTGTCTACGTATTTGTTAATTTTGTTTTTTATGGAGTTTGTTCAGATCGGGAGAATAGCTGTTCCTTGATTCAAGAGCTAGTAGTTTTCCCTGCTTCTTTATATTTTCCACACTTTCCCTATTTTCAGAACAGCTTATATATGTGCCCTAGAAGAAGTTTTTTCTTAGAAAACATGACAAATTTCTGGCTTTTGTGTCAGAGTATAATGCAAAGAAAATATCTTAGACCTTATTTCTCCCAAATCTAGCGCCCATGTATAAATCATGGATGACCTTTAGTTGGATATAAGGTGGTACTCTGAAATTTTCTGGCCTAACTTTTCTATAGTATTCAAGATAACCATATCGCAAATTCCAAGACAGAAAAGATATAGAACTGTACTAGGTAAACCTTAAATTGCATACCATACAAACTGATCAATAAAGAACATAACATAAACACGTTTTTTCAATGAAATTTCGCATATTTATATGCTACATAACACTGTACAAACAATAGTCGATGCTTTCAGCTGTCTTTATGCCTCAATTTGGTGAACTGATGAGCTATTGTGTTTATGCAATTTCCTTCAAGGAAATTCTGTGCAGATTTATCAGTTGATTGTGATCCATGTGATACTGACTGTATGCCTTTCACTAATCATGTCATCGTTGGACATCCATACCAGTTACAAGGAATTGATCCTAATGGTAGAAATTCATCAGTATGTTCAGCCATCATGAAACCATAGATTTATGAGATCATATCTAAAATCTAATGACATTTTTGTAGACTGCATTCAAAGGGATTCAATGAAGAAGATATCCACAATCAACGTTACAGTTGGGGTTTTTAAATTTTTTTAACTTGTGAAAAACTTGATTACAAATCTATACATTCATATTTCTTGATGAATTGGGTGATTGGGGCGGGCGAATATTGCGGGTTAAAAGGCATATTGCAAGCTTAGGTTTTAGTGCAAAAGGAGATACAAAGGTTGGTTTGCAGTTCAGGTGAAAGATGGCAAGATGGGGTTGTGGTGCAGGTAGTAGCTGCAAGGATAGGTTGCGGTAAATATGCTCGCACATAGATATACTTGTGCTTGTTGACAACATTGATGCTTATAGATTTTGTTTGTATGTCAATTGCCTTCATTGAGATAAGGTTAGTATGGTTGCTTTAAGGTCCAACATTTTGGTTCCATTGTTGTAAAGATAGAACATTTAGGTTGCTATCTGGATAATGATAGAAAGCAGTCTGAATTGCAAATGCAGGGACTATCTTGTTGGCAAAAGTAAATAAAAGAACTTGGGAGTACACATGGTGAATACCATGGCAAATCAACAACTACCTACAAATTCTAGCATGCTTAGTTTGTTTTCTTTGCCTCTTGCTTCGATTAGATGCGTGCTTATATGTGTTTGTGAGTCTATTTGAATTTTGGACTGTAGTAGGTGCGATAAGATACATGTGCAAATTTGTTGACTGATTTTTGAGGTGAATATGATTATCTAGCTCAGTCTGACTTGGTCATCAATAGCTAAAATCTATTAAGATAAAGCTGCATGAAACTCTGCAGTAGTGCAATAAGCAGATTAGCACATTCTCTGTTGGAAGATGAGAAGATTTACTGGTTTGTATTTGGATCGCTGCCATATGTTTGGTTACAGTTCTGTACTTCTTATGAGACAACTATGTAAACTACTCTTAAGCTCTGCAAAGAAAAGGATTAGTCAGAGATGGATGCTATCAATCCAATTTCTGAGTTCCGACAATAGCTAATAGGATAGAATATTTTATTTTCGTTCTCGATATATTGTAGGATCTGTGGGACAGTACAATGTTGCAATAAATTTTGCAATTTGTTTTTGACAGCTTTAACTGCCATTCACCTCAAGGTTGTCTCTACATGCTATATGTATACATTCAATACTGATTATTTGATGTTCCAAAACATCCATAATATGACTGCCCATTTGTTTATGGGGCAATCTCAACAAGGGTTTTTTCTCCTCTTATCAAAAGAAAAAACCTCCATTTCCATTCACCAAGAGAATGGAAATTACATTTATCATGTGCTTCCCGCACTTAACAATAAAAAAGTCAAGGATTTAAAGGTCCTGACCTCCAGCATATGGTATTTAAAAACTCCCAACATCAACACCTTCAGCCTAAATATTCAATATCATTCATAAGTCCATATAACTTGAACAAAATGTATCCTTTCTGGAAAGGGGTATATATATCCTTAATCAGGTAGGGGATCCAAACTCTAGAGATATCTGGCAGCAAGGTCGAAGAGATGCGCAGTCAAAGGTTTGGAATTTATATATTACTGGCTGGTATGTGGAATTTATATATTTCAAATCTTAAAAGGAGGCATATTAGGTTGAGAGAGGATGATGATTCTTTGGCATGGATCTGAACTTTTATCCTGGACCTGGGCATTTATGTTTCTTGAATGAAGCTAAGCCTGCTTTTAACTCCTCCTTTGAGACTTCATCCATAATAAGCTGATGATTATGTTCCTGAGAAACAAGACTGGTAAAATATGTAGTCATTTGCAGAATTTCAACAATATTTGCCCTATCTTATTCTTTGTTTATTGTCTAGAAATAGGTAACTACTAAATCTGCTAAATTAAAAATTTTCCTTGGCAGACTTTCTTCATCATTTTTCATTTTCCAAACAATGATGAAAGAACTTCGTATTTTCATCTTCTCTATCTAACCAAACAATCCAAGGTCCAACATCCTGCTTTTCTTGTTTTATAGCTCCTGAACCCTTAACTTTTTCCTCCCCACTGAAAGTTCCATCAACAATCCTTCACATAAGTCAGCCATTTCCTGTTACACTTCTTTCAGGTCCTTATCTAATTGTTTATGTTTTTCTTCTGTCCAAGAAGTCACCAACCCTTTTAACTTCTTTAGAGATGTTGCAAATTGAAAACTTGCTGACCCTGTAGACCTTATCATTTCTGATTAATTTAGTATATTCTATGAAACCAAGAATCTGTCTAACCTTGTAAATATACCAGCTACTCCAGATTTGTTATTTCTCTTCGCTGGGACAACTTTGGGTGGTTCCACATTGATTAAAACCTAAACCTGTATATTCTATCTTATCTCTGAAGAACTCTTAACAATTTGTCTAGCCTAGCCAGTTCCCCCCAAACCTCAACTCTAAAAGTAAAATTAAATCCCCCTAATAACTACCCTTTCCTCCTTGATACATTTGTAGAAAGAGGCTTTCCCAAAACACTGGTCTGTCATCATAGGGACCATAGCAATTAATAAAGGATATTTTCTAACCCAAGTCTTCAAACATAAATTCTGTCTGGATGAATCAAGAACATAAAAATTAAGGGGATTGATTTCTTCTATCTTGTAAGAAGATCCCTTGAGTTACCTACTGCATCTGAAGCCTTGAAATCCCAGTCTTTGAGAAGTGTTTGCAAATCTGCCATGACTTTATCTCATTTCCCCATAGTTCCTTTAAAATGTAGCAAGCAATGGCTTCTTTGTCTTTTGCCTTAGTCAAAGATGTCAATTTGAATTCAGCCTCGTAGTTGTTTGAGTTAGCTTTCAATTAACATGTGTGATGTGGCCTATCACTGAATTATAGTCAGTTAATTTGAGTTAGATGGCATGCAGTGAGTTGTGGACTAATTGATGGCTAAAATTAGCTATCTAGTGGAGTTAACTCTAGTGTCTGTTAACTAATCTCTAGTTCTAGAATAGAGATAGACATGAGTTTAGTTGAGTAGTTTGACTTTGTGTTAACTCAACTTACTCTCAGTTAACAACAACAACTGCTAAATTTAGCCCCAATAGGTCATGCAATTCGAATTGCCTAATGAGATTGAATGAAGGCACAAGTTGTAATCATTATTGTATACAAGTTTATGTGTACAGGCTCAAGAAGCAAGTAGGGCAATTTCTCTCGGGATTTGTGCAAGCAAATAGGGGATTTTCCTATTTTTAGGGATAATTTGTGCTAGGAAATTGGAGGCTTCTAGCAGGCTTTATTTGCCTAGGTGTTGGGCAAGTCTTGTAGAGAGTTGATTAGTATTGCAGGGAGCTTCAGGCTTGAAGCAATTTCTGTTAATAGATCATCTTGCTCAGTTGATTTAATACAAGCAAGTGGGGACTTTTCCCAGTTGGGCTCCCCAGATATATTTTGTGTTCTATGTGTGATTGTGTTTCTATTCATTGTTTTCTTTCCACAGATTTTTGGTAGATAAATCTTGTGTCTTTTGTGATCAGTTTGCTCTCATTAGCAGTTGCAAGGTTTCAAGGATTTTCTACATGGTATCAGAGCAGAAAACAAGATAGAGACCGAGTTCCTTGATTACATTCAAAGAGCGTTGGAGAGAAGATCAGCTAGTGCAGGAGTTCTACAAGTGAAAGAATCATGTCATTTTATGGTTTGAGGACAGAACATGCCATAGAAGGGACTTCAAACTTTTGTGCATGGAAGGACATAATGGAGGCTGTGTTAGATGATAATGGGGTTTTGGAATACATCAAGACTGATATTCCTCAACCTCCTGCAGCAAATGCACAACAATTGGCTCAATGGAAGGACATTGCCAAAGCTAGGAGGATGATCCTAGAAGGAGTCAGAGACCATATTGTTCCAAATTTGCATGGGAAGAATACAACATTCTAGATGTGGAAGGCCCTTACTGATCTGTTTGAAAGCAGTAGTGATGCTAGAAAGCTTGCTTTGAAGGACAAATTGAGGAACATTCGAATGGGCAAGAATGAGCCCATTGTTACATATCTATCTAGGTTTGCTCAAGTGAGGGATGAACTTGGAGGTGTTGGAGAGACAGTTCCACGAGCAGATCTTGTGAGCCTTGCTCTTCTTGGGCTTCCCAAATCTTGGCAAAGTTTCCAAGATGCAATGAATGGCAGAGATAAGCTCCTTGATTGGGAGAGATTGTGGTCAGATCTTGTGTAGGAAGAGATAAGGAGGAACACAAGGGATGGAGTCTCATCTAGGACAAATGATGAGGAGAACTTTGCTTTAGCTGGCAAAGGGAAGAAATCCAAGGGAAAGAAGGCCTAAGGCAAGACCGAGTCTAGTCAGAATGGAGGCAAGAAAAAGAAGGATCTTAGCAAGATCAAGTCCTTTCATAGCCATTAGTTTGGAAATTATGCTACAAAATGTCCAAACAAGAAATCCAACAAGCATATTGCAACAACAACAAGAGGAGAAGCACTCTCTTCTCAATTTGAATTGGATTTCTCTTTGATAACTTACATGGCAAGCTTAGTTTGAGGTAGTGTGTGGTACATTGATTCAGGGGTTTCATTCCACATGACGGGGAATAAAGATTTCTTCAACAGTTTGGAGGAGAGAGAGACATGCAATTCCATATTGAACTTGGAGATCATGGTAGATACATGACCAAAGGAGTTGGTACAATGAGCTTTAATTGGGAGTCTGGTTCCCTTCTCCATCTCAAGAATGTGATGTATGTTCTAGGATTGCCATAGGGCTACTTCAACAGATTGCCACAGGACTACCATAATGCGCGCTTGATCAACATGATGTGTGCAAGGGATGCACTCTTGGCAAGTATGCCAAATCTTCCTTTCAGGGTCGAGATCGTAGAGTTGGAGCTATTATGAAGAGAGTTCATTCAGATGTTTGTGGCCCATTCTCCATAGTTTTGCTTGCCAAACACATGTATTATGTGATATTCATTGATGATTTTCAGCAACAGGAGGAGAAGCACTCTCTTCTCAGTTTGAATTGGATTTTTCTTTGATAGCTTACACAGCAAGCTCAATTCGAGGTAGTGTGTGGTACATTGATTCAGGGGTTTCATTCCACATGATAGGAAATAAAGATTTCTTCAATAGTTTGGAGGAGAGAGAGACATGCAATTCCATATTGAACTTGGAGATGATGGTAGATACATGACCAAAGGAGTTGGTACAATGAGCTTTAATAGGGAGTTTGGTTCCCTTCTCCATCTCAAGAATGTGATGTATGTTCTAGGATTGCCATAGGGCTACATTAACAGATTGCCATAGGACTACCATAATGCACGCTTGATCAACATGATGTGTGCACAGGATGCACTCTTGGCAAGTATGCCAAATATTCCTTTCAGGGTCGAGATCGCAGAGTTGGAGTTATTATGAAGAGAGTTCATTCAGATGTTTGTGGCACATTCTCCATAGTTTTGCTTGCCAGTCACATGTATAATGTGATCTTCATTGATGATTTTTCTCGTAAGTGTTGGATTTATTTCATGAAGAAGAAAGATGAGGTGTATTCCAAGTTTGTGGAATTCAAGGCCCCAGTGGAGAATGCGACAGGGAAGAAAATAAATTCCCTGTGGAGTGATAATGGAGGAGAGTATGTCTGTAATGTCTTCAGAGATTTGTTTACCAAGGAGGGCATTAGGAGAGAGTTGATTGCACCCCATAATCCTCAGCAGAATGGGGTTGCAGAGAGGAAGAATAGGAGTATTGTTGGGGCTGCTAGAGCCATGTTGCATGACCAGGGGTTGCCCTTATCCTTTTGGGCAGAGGCTTGCAACACAGCTGTGTTCTTGCAGAATAGGAGTCCTCACAGAGTTCTTGGGATGATTACACTTGAGGAGGCTTTCACTTGTAAGAAGCC
Source organism: Pinus tabuliformis (assembly GCA_031772625.1). Lineage (NCBI taxonomy): Eukaryota > Viridiplantae > Streptophyta > Pinopsida > Pinales > Pinaceae > Pinus > Pinus tabuliformis. The sequence goes on from CM062805.1 coordinate 409,317,177, forward strand.
TGATGTCTCCCACTTATGCATTTTTGTCTCCATGGTGTATTCATATTGTCATGTGTCCAAAGATGCTAGGAAGAAGTTGGAGCCCATTGCAGAGAGGGGGTTCTTTGTGGGCTATATTGAGACAACTCATGTTTACAGGGTGTACATTCCCTCTCTCAAAAAGATTGTTTTGAGAAGGGATGTGAGATTTGATGAGGAGAAAGCCATGAGGAGTTCGTTAAAGTTTGAGCAGATTGCAGTACTTGAGGAGGAGCTACTCGCTCCCAAACATGAGGCACACCCAACACCTCAAAGTCAGCCACAACCACATTCTAGTGGCAAGAGGGTAGCGTAGCAGGATTTGTAGCAGGATGAGAAGGACAAGCCAAGTCAAGAGTGAAAAGATCAGCCAAAGCCACCCACGACAGGGAGGAAGAAGGCCAAGTGGGTTGAGAGGTTGATTCAGGAGGCAATTGCGCAGGTTGAGGCTCCTAGCAACATGTTTAGGCAGAGTAAACAACCGGAGAGGTACACAGGTTATATGGTACTGATGAAAGTTGATAGATTCTGAGCCATCTTCTTTTGAAGAGGCAACTTCCCAACAGGTTTGGTTGGATGCCATAGTGGAGGAGTATAGCTCCATCATGAAGAATGATGTTTGGGAGGTTGTGCCTAGACCTGAGGGCAAATCAGTTGTTGGCTCCAGGTGGTTGTATAAGGTGAAGCATGCAGTAGATGGTAGTGTGGAGAAGTACAAGGCCAGGTTTGTGGCCAAGGGCTTCTCACAGATTGAGGGGATTGATTATGAGGAGACTTTTGCCCCAGTGGCAAGGTACTCATCTATTAGGACCATACTTGCATTGACAACACAGTTGGGGTGGAGGATCCACTAGATGGATGTCAAGACAACTTTCCTCAATGGAGTGGTTGAGGAAGAGATCTACATTGAGTAGCCAGAGGGGTTTGAGACCTTCAACAGAGACACACATGTGTGTAGGCTGAAGAGAGCTCTTTATGGGCTCAAGCATGCACCTAGAGCATGGTACACTCACATTGATTCTTATCTCAGAGGATTGGGCTTCACTAAGAGTGAGGAAGATGCCAACCTATACTATATCATGGTATATGATAGTTTTCTCATCTTAATTCTCTATGTTGATGATTTGATTATGACAAGAGATGACAGTTTGATCAGGATTGCAAGGAGGACCTTGCAAGAGAGTTTGAGATGAAGGATATGGGGTTGATGCACTATTTCCTTGGATTGGAGGTTTGGCAGGGTGATGGAGAGATATTTGTTGGACAGGGGAAGTACACCTATGAGATTCTTCAAAAGTTCCAATTGCAAACCCATGGCTACTCCTCTAGCTACTAACTGGAGGAAGGAGGATACCTCCGCAACATATGTAGTAGATGGTACAATCTACAAGCAATTGATTGGGTCCTTGATGTATTTGGTGAACACAAGGCTTGATATTTGTTCTGCAGTGAGCCAATTCAGTATGTTCATGGTGGATCCTTCCAAGGTTCACTAGAGAGCTAAAAAACATGTTTTGAGATACCTCAGAGGCACAATAGACTTTAGATTGTGGTACAGATAGACTATTGAAGTGAGGCTTCAAGGGTTCACAGTTGTAGATTGGGCAGGGAGTCCCATTGATAGGAAGAGCACATCTGGGGCAATCTTCAATATTGGGTTAGCAACAGTTTCTTGGTACAACAAGAAGCAGAGATCAGTTGCACTCCGTCCAACAGAGGTCGGGTACATGGTTGCTAGTCAGTGAACATGCGAGGCTATTTGGATGAGGGAGATCCTGCTAGGACTCTTCAGCGAGGGGATGGAGCCTACTTTGATTCACTTTGACAATTGGAGTTGTATAAAACTCTGAGAATCCAGTGTTTCAAGATAGGTCCTAGCATAAAGACATCAGGGACCATCATCTTAGAGATTGTGTGTAGAGGAGGATTGTTACACAACAATACATTCCCACAAAGCAGCAGGATGCAAACATCTTGACCAAGGCCCTATCAAGGGGCATGTTCAAGTTCCATAGAGGTAGGATTGAGGCTGTTCAGGATCCCTTCCTTGCTAAAAGTGTTGAAAATGTAGCTAAGAGGGAGTGCCTTAGTTAAAGATGCCAATTCAAATTCAGTCTCATAGTTGCTTGAGTTAGCTTTTAGTTAACACGTGTGATGTGGCCTATCATTGAGTTATAGTCAATTAATTCGAGTTAGATGGCATGCAGTGAGTTGTGGACTAGTTGATGGCTAAAATTAGCTATCTAGTGGAGTTAATTCTAGTGTCTGTCAGTTAACTGATCTCTTGTTCTAGAATAGAGATATGCATGAGTTTAGTTGAGTAGTTTGACTTTGTGTTAACTCAACTTACCCTCGGTTAACAACAACTACTAAATTTAGCCCCAGTAGGTCATGCAATTCGAATTGCCTAATGAGATTGAATGAAGGCACAAGTTGTAATCATTATTGTATACAAGTTTATGTGTACAGGCTTGAGAATCAAGCAGGGCAATTTCTCTTGGGATTTGCACAAGAAAATAGGGGATTTTCCTATTTTTAGGGACAATCTATGGTAGGAAATGGGAGGCTCCTAGCAGGGCTTATTTGCCTAAGTGCTGGGCAAGTCTTGTAGAGAGTTGATCAGTATTGCAGGGAGCTTTAGGTTTAAATCAGTTTCTATGTAATAGATCAGATTGTTCAGTTGATTTAATACAAGCAAGCATGGGTTTTTCCCGGTTGGGTTCCCCATATATTTTTTGTGTTCTATGTGTGATTGTGTTTCTATTCATTGTTTTATTTCCTCAGATTTTTGGTAGAGAAGTCTTGTGTCTTTTGTGATCAGTTTGCTCTCATTAGCAGTTGCAAGGTTCCAAAGATTTTCTATAGGGATTGATTTCTTCTAGCTTGTAAGAAAATCTCTTGAGTTACTTACTGCATCTGAAGCCTTAAAATCCCATTCTTTAAGAAGTTTTCACAAATCTGCCATGACCTTATCTCATTTTCCTATATTTTCTTGAACTAGAATCACATCAGGTTGATGAACCTCCACCAGATGCACCAAAGAAAGCATTTTAGATGGTCTGTTAAGACGTAATATGTTCAAGGATAAACAAGTCATTTATAAACCCACTTTAAGGACCCCTATAATCAACTTTTATTTCCCCTGTTGTATCTCTTTCAAATCATTTTCTTGTGCATGATGAAGGAAGGATTTTCTTTGGATCAACGAAGGTGTTGAATCCTTGGCAGGGTCATAACAAGCCCCTTGTCCCATCCTTTTTCTCCCCATTCCTTCTCCCCTCTTTTTGGACCTTAAATGTTTTCTATAATTATTAGTAGCTTTCACTAAATTTCTCTACTACACTAATTCATTTGAACAAACATCAACATCTTTTGAACACCCACTTGAGAAGGAACTAGAATGAGATACTTGACAATCATTTTCCTCCCCTTATCTAGAAGCAGGGTTTTCTTACCTTGGATTTATAGCCGTAGAGCGTCACTTCACTATTTTGAAACCCACAGGCTCTTAACCATCTTTGATATGGAAGGCCAAGCATCTCTATCCCCAATATTTGAAACAACTTTTTGCTGAGTGAGGATTAATATTAGGGATGGAATCAAGAGACTTATACAAGCTCTCTATCATTTGGGGCCACTTTGAATAGATTCTGGTCACTTGTAAAATTGAATTCTTGCAACACACTATCTCCCTATCTTTAGTAAAACCCTTTTCTGGCACATTTAGTTTAACTTCCTTACCTTGTTCCAACACCCATTGAGGCTTTTCTATCTCATTTTCTTGAGGTATTTGCATTGGCCCAACATCTATGTACAACTAATCCAACAATAATCTCCATGTTGTCCACCAAACCCTCACCAATGTCAACCTCAACAAGATTTCGAGCCACAATTTTGTGAACACTAGATTTCAAGGATAAGTTGATGTCCAAGGTTCTCCCTAACACATCACCTATCTCCTTCAATGCTTTATCAAAACATAACTCCAAGGGCAACCCTGGGAGTTTGACCTATATGGGATTAATCTTTGCCACCCCTAGAGCCGCTTGTTCCCAAGAAAAATTAAAGCCTATCCAACCAATCAACAGAATCTAAAACTGTGAATCAAATCATTGAAACTGCTGCTCTAAAAAATCTATCAATTGTGAACCTTGCAAATCGAGCCCTTCGAAAACTTGGCTTGCTCCAACTTGAGGTCTTACCCCAACATCATCATTACCCTGGATTTCTGTTGTTTCACAATCTTTATTGGCTTCTTCAACTTTTGAGCCTTAGATCTACCCAACACTTGGTTCGATTCCAGCTTTTCAACACTTTGGGTTTGGAAGTTTAACCCTCTACCTATGAAATAAGAACCCCACCAACTAGCTTCAAGATTCAAGTTTATGATCTTTTCATTCAAGGCTTGCTGTAGCACAAGAACAGTCGCTTTCTGAGAAGCACTTACAAACACATTCATTAGAAGATGACAACTTTGGAACTTGTGGAACATTACTCATCCCATAAATACCCACAACTTTAACAAAGGCATCATCTATATCCGTTGTTGATTTTCCTGCATTGGTAATGTCCCCCATCCATTCACCATTAGGTGGTGTGACAAATCTTGCAGAGTTTGATGTAAGATCTTTGTGACTCACTTTGAAAGTTCCTTCTACTCTCAAGGTCTTCGCCCTTGAGCAACAAAGAACAATATCATCTGTCCTAGGATCAGTCCCTATTAAATCTAGGGACATGAAGATTTGCACACCCTCATAAGGGTCTGTATCATAGTCCAGAGGTGGCCCTTCAACTTTGATAGTCTGTCAATGGCCCTTCGACTTCCATTCTAACAGGGCCTAACCCCAAATAGTAAACTCAACAAGTTATGTAAACTATTTGAATCTTCATGCTCTATTGAGTTCTTTTGTTGTACTTGTTCATACATAGGATGATGTAGCAGCACATGCACCTTATCCTCAACTTCTCTTTGCTTGCAAAGAATGCATAGATGCTCTTCTGGATTTATGTTTTCCAAAATTGCTGTTTCAACTCTGGCTAATCAGAGCTTAGCTTAAGCTGACAAATTATAACTTTTATATATGGAGATTTTCTCTTGGAGGTATTATGTGTGTATGATCATTGGGTTGATCCAACATTCATAAAATCTCATTTTCTCACTAAGATCTTGTTAGAACTTCCCTATTACTTTCTTTTGTATCTAGTTCCAAATGGCTAATGGTTTATTGGACAAATATACCTCTTCAATTCCCCATTTTTTTTGTTCATTTCATCCTGTCATCATATCGACCCTTATCTTGAGCCGCAATCATTGTTTGGTATGGTAATATGTTCATGTCCAGACTCCATATGCCTTAGTTTGATTAATTGTTTCAAATTGACATAATGTTTCTCCCTGTAATGGTAGCATACTCATTTTTTGCTAACATCATAGAGTAAGGGTTTTGTACTTTTACTCTTAGTTATTCTAATAAGTATAATTTGTTGAACTCTATCAAGATTCATTTGGGAGGCTCGGAGCCCAAACAACACAACTTACCCCCAACAATGTTATAAAGAGGAGCATCCTCAATTTCCAACTCGACAATTGAATTTGTCTACATTTGTTTTGTAACTTCATGCCTCATATTACCCCTTTTAAGTTTTTCCACAAAAGAGTTCCAGTCATAACTAGAGTCAAATTGAAGGAGCCACCTCCAATTTTTCATCATCAATTGTGATGATTACATACTCATCCCAAGTGCATACTACCATTACGTTTGGTTTTTTTCATGTAACTAAGCAACTCATCCTCTAGCCTGTAGGCAAGGGTAAGATATATTTTAGGGCTCAAAGCCATTACAACAATATACTCAAGATGAACTCAACATGTCACTTGTGGGAATTGTATCTGGGTGGGACAATCATTCCCCAATTGACTACCTTTACCTTTGTTTTGTTTACATTAACTTTCATTTTAGAGTATCTATAAATTTTGCTGAAGGCAACAAGGTGTCGTTGAATACAGTCTTTTGCAAATAACAGCACATCATTTGCATAAATCAACAAGAGCAAAACATATTCGGCTTTATACACTCCATTCTTTTTGATCCAATCTTCTAATTAATCTAGACATAAATCAAATAATGTTGGTGAGAGGAAACACCCTTGTTTCACCTGATATTACTGTTGATTTACTTTCCTACTGTTTCTTTCTTTTCCAATTTATGGCTATTACTAGTTCTTCCAGAACCTTTTCATATATAAGCTGAATTGCTTCTCTTCATTCAATTGAAATTTCTAATTTCTCTCTTCTTTCTTATATTATGTGAGGTATTATATTAAAAGCTTTTATCTTCTTTCCTATTTTATGCGAGGTATTGTATTAAAAGCTTTAGCAAAGGCGACAAATCACTTAAGTTATAACTAATATAACCTTTGACTTGTCCTTTCTCAGAAATGGCTTCAAGAGTTACCAAATGGTCATTATGTTGAATGATTAGGTTGAAATCCTGCTTGAAGAGTCTTGCCCTTTTTTTCTCCTGCTCACTTATTTTCTCTCAAGAACATTGCTAAATATCTTGGCAAAGAGGCTTCTTACCATAATGGTTCTAGAGTTTATCACATTATTTTTAGCACCTTCTTTATGGTTGAATATGATCTTGCTAACATACCAATTTTGAGGGAACCCATGCCCCATTACTTGATTGAACATATCCTTGAAAAGTTCATGCAATGACGGCCCTCCCCTTTTGACCATTTCAGCTATTAAACCATTGGCAAGATGCTTAATACATGCCTGTACATCACATTCTGAAATTTCTGTTCCTCTCACAGGGAAAGTATGGAAAGTACAGATGCTATTGTTTCTTTCTCCTTTATATCAGCCAATTGAACAATTTGTAAATGCACCCGTTTTAGAATTTTTTATGGATGCTGTGTCAAGTTGGCAACTAAACTCATGCATTCTACTGAGAAAAGCTCATTTCCTCGTAGAAATTTCTTGTATTCATTCATCTGATCTGTCTCCCATCTAAACTTGTGCTTAGTAGTATTTTTTCAAGCTAAATTATGCTGTCATACCATTCATTACAAGGCCTCTGACTAGGTTTCCTTTTGCCCTCTTGAAAACACTCCTCATTCATTTATAACAAAAGTTCTGTTACAATCTTGCTCTTTTTTTTGAAACAGTTAAGCCATGCAATATTCTTGATTGATCTTTAATACCTTTTGAGCAAAGCCAATTGGTTTTTGGTTGTTTAGTCTTTCTATAGGATTTTCAATTTCTAGTTTTTGTTTTCTTTGATCTATAGGCAGAACATTAAGCAAAAAAATATGGGCATAACAGGGACTAGAAGCTTTACCCCAATCATGAATCCATTTGATAAATTGTTTTTTCTTGTGATGTTATATAGTTGTCCATGTTGGCTCCCTATGCAATTTATCAAGTATATCCTCCCTTCCTTTTTATTTCCATGTAACCAGGCACCCCACCCTCTAGCCTGTAGGCAAGTGTAAGATATTCTTCATGGCCCAAGGCCATACAACAAAAAGCTAGAAGTCTTTACAACAATATACTTGATATGAGTTCAACATGTTGCTTGTGGGAATCTAACCTGGGTGGGGAGGATAACATATTTTGTCCCAACCACATGAGATAATTCCAATTGACGATAGCCTTCCCTCCTCGTAAAATGTGATGTTCCATTACTGATCAAGAGGTCAAATTAGTTGTTGTAGCATGAATTTTTTTGGATGCTAGAGGCCATCTAGAGCCTATTTGTTGATGCATTTTCAGTTCAGAGATGGACTGCACTCGATGCTATTTTGGTTATGTGCACCCTTACATGCTATGTAAATGAGAACTTTTGCATATTTGTGTATAAATGCCAAATGGTTGGGATTCATATGGATGCACATGAATATATATGTTTTTCTTTAAAATATGAATACTTTGTTTTTTTGGTAAACTGTTTTTTTTGTTGTTAATTAATTAATTAATTTAATCGGTTTTTACGAGTTCCGCTCCGGTTCCAACCAGTTCCCAGTCAGCAAGGTTTTTCAGTTCAATCACCAGTTCGGTTGAACCATCACTCCATTGTCTTCCTCATTTCACAAATTTGTCTATTATTTTTGTATGTATAATTTACTAATTTGTTATATTTTTTAATATATATAACAAATTTGTGCGTCTGTAACGTGTCCAGTTTCTGAGGTCGTCGTGTCTCGTGTTGGACACGTATTTCCATGTACTGTGTGTCTTGTGTCATCATGTCATGTGACTTAGCTGTAATATAATATTTCAGATCAGTTCTAAGGTTGAAAGATAACAGGCACTATACATGGGAAACTTAAAGTAGTACAATTACCCAGGAACCAGGTAAATGGGGAGAGAGAAGAAAGTTCCCCTCTGAACTTTTGGGATTGTGCATATTTGAAATTGTCTTATTTTGGAGTCATCACTGAGATCTTCTTACTTTCCTTCTTTCCGTGAAGGAAGATCCTCAGGTCCAAAGATCACTTTGCTGATTTATTTGGCTTAAAGATCTCTGCTGAAGTTGAGTCCTTGATATTTTCTTTTCTCACGGGAGAAGTTTTGTCATCCTTTTGTGCATCTCCATTGCATTCGAAGGGATCTTTCTATTTAGAGACACTGTACTTTTCTTTCCTGGTCCAATTTCCAGATCAATTAGACGTTTTCTTTCCTATCTTAGTAACTTTCTAAAAACCAATTATGATCCACATTTTGTATGGCTAAAGGGTTTTCATTTCACGGTCCATGTGGAGAACTCTTTTGGGGCAAGTTTTCTGTGTAGTTGCCAAGCCTGGCAGATCCTTCCCCTGGATGCAGTGTTTTCTTAATCTAGCAGCTGGGTCCATTTAGAGCTGTCAAGTTCTAGAGTGACCCTGATTGTCAGACCCTTGCCTAATTATAAATCAATGTGTCCAAGCAAAGGTGAACACCCCTCTAGTTCCATTTTTTCCACCTTAAGAATTCTACCTAATGAATTTCATTTCGCTTTGAAAACCTGCCCCAGAGGTCGCTGATGAGGTTTGGGAGCCACACACAAACTGGTGCGAAGCAGTGTTCTATAGGGACGTGTCCCCTAGGGTGGGGGGTGTGGCCTCCATGTTTCCCATGCTCTGGGGACAGGGGGATGCTTGGGGAAATGTTTCCCCATGTTACCCTTTGGGGGAAATTCAGGGAAACACATGGGGAAACATTTCCCCAGTGTGGGGGTTGCATTTCTCCAAAAGGGGGGATGTCTAGGTGCCCTGGTTCGGTGTACCGCCAGATTTTTCGTCGAATAACCCATGAAGATAGAACAAAGACGGGACAGAGTGTTGAGGAGTCTGTAGCCTTGGTAATTAAGGGTAATATTTAATTCTTAAAGTAAAAAAGTGACCTCCTTTATCTTACCTTTTCTATCCTTTTACTTAAATTATTTGCATTATCACTAATTGTTACTTTATGTTTGAAAGTGGTTTCAACCTCGTCAGACTTCATATGGAGAAACTAGAAATTCATATCCCATTTAGAATTTAGGAGACTTGACAGTGTTCAGGATTTCAGGATTGGAAGGATTAGTGTTTCTATTGGATTGCATAATGATGAGTTTGCATGGGCTGAATTGCTATCGTTGGGATTTTTTCATTATTATTTATATTTCTATATTTTTTAGAGACATGGAACCCTATCCTTGGGACCCTAACAGCCCCACTCCCTATGTTTACTTAAATTTTGGTGGTGTTTCTCTCACATCCCCTTATGTGTTTCCCACTCTGTGCTACCTGTCGTGAAAACTTGGTGGAACAATGGTGTGAAGGAGATGGTCATGGTGGT